>CM035161.1:44296817-44592233 GCA_020205615.1 Panax quinquefolius
TGGTTGTCATTATTATGATTACGTAATATTATTTGTGAATAATTAATTATGGATTTATATGATAAGGAAATATATATTTTATATGGATATAAATGAAGAAATTAATGATGAGATGTTTTATCGATTATTTTGTCGAAATGAAGAACAAAATATGGGATTTTGAGGAAAAAATTGTTTATTACTTGATTTTGTAAAATCCATAACTCTTTGTGTATAATGAGTTAGGAGATGAGCCATATATCAAAAGAAAACTACGGAAGTAAAGCTTAGTAGAAATTGGAATCACCCAAAAAATTCTTTGTGGATTTTTTAAGTGGTATTGTTTGAATAAACTAGTCGAAAAGGACTCATAGTCAAAAATCGATTATTCTTAAGCTATATTGCGTGAGTTATAAATTTTAATCAAATAGTTAGATCGTTGTGATTTTTGGATATGTTATACATATATAAGTTGAGTATATGTCCACAAATTTTGAGCAGATTAAAAATTAAGCATGATTTGTTATGAATTTTAAGAGGTGATTGATTCGAAATTATTTTATTTTGTGGAGATTTGTAGAATGTAGGACCCACTTTTGGTTGTTGGGAAAAGTGGCTGATTTTTGGTAGGCCCCACTTGTGGTGGCTGAAGTTTTGGTCTAACTTAGCATGCGTAAGAATAATAATAATAATAATATTTTATTATTTTAGTCTCTATGGCGATTCAGCATTTTTACATAAATGAAGCAACTTAAGTTAGAATTGAAAATCACACGAGGAAACAAGTTTTCTTTCTCTCTATATTATCGAGCATATTTTGTGAGTATTTAGATACTTTGAGAGTTGCTATTAGGTGCAAGTTTCCTTGACTTTACATCAGATATTAGATCGAAATCTTTGTTATTTTGAGGTAAGGGATGTTATTTTCTTCGTAAATGATATTATTTTTTCAATATCATTATCTTTGAAATATTGATATGAATTTTATTGTGGAATTTCTACCTTTTGTGTGGGGTTACTATTCACGTATCGACCTTTATTCATTATCTGACACTTATTCATAGAAAATAAAATTTTCTCTTCTTTGTTCCCGAATATACATTATGGTTACCATTTTTTTAATTGTATCCGTGTTTTGATCTTTATTCTTGAATTTTACTCCATTATGGTTTATTATGGAGTATTTTAAACAGATTATCTAAAGTACGGATCTCTAAACTTTATCCTTTTATCTTAATGGATTAGTTCTCTAAAATATTTTTTATCATCCTCATCCTTAATGATGATACTTGATGAATATCTTTGGCTGTGTAGTGCGAAGATGAATGATTACTTGATGAATATCTTTGGGCGTGGTGAAAGATGAGCAGTGTTGAGATGATCATGACCCATTGGTAATCTGAATGAATATCTTTGGCCCGTAGTGCAAAGATGAATGATTACTTGATGAATATCTTTGGCGTAGTGCGAAGATGAGCAGTGTTGAGATGATCATGACCCAACTTGGTGATCTGAAATGAATATCTTTGGCCGTGGTGCAAAGATGAATATTTGATTCAAGATGTATATTGATTAATGTTCTGAGGATAAAATATTGATGATGGACTTTTAAATTCATAGATAATAGTAGATTTCATTCTCTCTTAACTCTTACAATGAATTGTTGTTTCCATTGCGGTTGTTGATCTAAAACTTGTTATACATTATATTACATCAGGATTTTCCTGTTGAAGACTAAAGATAATTTGTTTTATATTATCTTTACTCATAATATTCTTTCTTTGGGCTAGTTGAGCTCACTCTTTTCCTTTTTTCTATTTTTCTTCTTAGGAAGCGGGAATATAGCGAGGAACGATTCGGGGAATAGAGTGATGGTCACGGCAGTTGTTTTAATGATCCTCCTTATTTTTGTAAAATAGTGCATGATAATTATAATGAGGACTTTATTTGGGTGTGGATGTTATGCAGAAGACAATATTTATATTTAAACTCACGGTATGTATTGTAAGTATTTTGCCGCGACAATTGTAATAATCAAAAGTTGTAGTTATTTACGTACCATGTATTTGGCGACTTCGAAAATGGGTGATGTATACCTATTTTGGGGGCGTCACATTTAATATCGAGATATAAATATACTGAAACCAAGAGCCTCTCGTTGGTGACTTCCTTGTGTGGGATGCAAGCGGACTCTCCGTAGGGGGCCTTAGTGAATATCTTGGTATGGTGATAGGTACCACTGGTGAGAGTCTTGACCTGAAGTTGGTGTCCGGCGTCGCGGTTAGTATCGAGCTTAGGGATATGGTGTAAAACCCAAATTTTATGAATAAAGATTTAATTTTCTAAAATATTTTTTAGATATTATGGTGTGGATTTGAGATAATGTTATAGTTATTGGTAGTATTTATAAATTTTTTGCAAAAGTATCTGAGTTGTTAATATTATTATTTGCAATAATAGCGATGTTTAGAAGTTACTGCGAGGAGAGGTTTGGTCACTAATTGCTTCAATGATAGGGAGAAATTTTATTGGAAAGCCCCTCTTTCTTGGGAGCGACACAGTGGAGTTAATAGTGTGAATTATAATAATGATGATGAAGTTTGTTTTATTATTATTATAAATGTAATAAAACGTAGAAAACTTTTATATAAAACAAAATACTTTTATAAAGTTATTTGTTTTATTAGGCTATAAATAGAATATATTATATTACATTATGCGTATAAATATTTGCGTAGTAAAATATTTTTATATAAAGCGAGAATACTTTTATAAAGTTATTTGTTTTATTAGGACTATAAATAAATTTATTATATTATTATGCGTAGTGTTTGCGTAGTAAAATCTTTTTATATAAAAGCGAATACTTTTTATAAAGTTATTTATTTTATTAAACTATAAATAGAATATATTATATTACGTATTGTATCGTAATATTTGCATAGTGCCTACATAGTGTTTGTATAGTAAAATCTTTTATATAAAAGCAGAATACTTTTATAAAGTTATTTGTTTTATTAGATTTTGAGTTTAAATACAAATATTGTCTTCTAGACAATATCACACTCAAATAAGTCCTCATTACAATTATTCAGTTTTATTTTTTTCTTAGAAATAGTGAGATTTTGCTAAAACATCTTTCTAGAACCATCACTCCATTACCCAGGCTAGATCTGCTTTATATTTCTCACCTCACGAGAAGAAAAATGGAACAAAAAAGGAAAAGGGTGAGCTCTCTAGCCCGATAAAGAATATTATGACTAAGATAATATACAACAAATTATCATTAGTCTTGACGAGGAAAAATCGATAGAATATAATAATGACAAGTTTTAGATCAATCATTAGAAAATGCGTGAAACAATGAATCCGTTAGAAGATTAGAAGAGTCGTAGAGAATGAATTCTACTATCTTCTAAAGATTTAAAGTCCATCATCAATATTTTATCCTGTAACAACAATCGATATACATCTTTAAATCAAATATTCATCTTTTGCCTACTGGGCGAAGATATTCATTTTATCATCCGAGTTTGGTCGTATTCATCTCGACACACATTTCATCTTTTACTCTGGGCAAAGATATTCATCGATTAATCATTCATCATCTTTTTTCTGAGGCCGAAGATATTGATAATATCATCATTTAAGGTGAGGATGATGAAAAATATTTTAAAGAAAAGCGAATCGGTGAGGCGGAAGAAGGACAAATATTAGGGATTAGTATAACGAGTTTATCGAGATCGATAATACTTCATAATAACCAATTGTGAAGCGAATTCAAAAATAAAGATCAAAACATGGATCTGATCAAAGATAGTAGCCATAATAGACATCTTGGACAAAAAAGGAAAATTTTTCATTTTTGGTGAATAGTGTCGTATAGTGAATAATAGTGTAGTATCGTGAATAGTCTTAGTATCGTGAATAGTAACCCCGACACAAAAGTTCAAATTTGATTAAAAAGTTCAAACCAATATTTGGCATAATGATATTGAAGAAAATAATATCATTTAAGAAGAAAATAACATCCTTACCTCAAAATAATAGCAGTACTTACGATGGAATATCGGATATAGTCTTTGAAGGAAACTTGTCTAGAATAACAACTCTCAAAGTATCAAAATACTCACAAAAATACGCTCGATAATATAGAGAGAAAGAAAACTTGTTTACGGTGTGATTTTCAATTCTAACTAAAGCTCTATTTATAGGAAAATCTTTAGAAGAGCATGCAAGGAGACTAAAATAATAAAATATTATTATTAATTTTTTTTTTTTTCTCATGCATGCTTTCTTTGGAAATCAAATGACCATCTTTGAAAAAAATTGACCCATGACCATTCAACACCAAAAAAAAAGTGGGTCCCACCCATAATTTAATAAAAATTATTTTATTTTTCGAAACTTGATAATTCATAGAAAATAGCAGTTTATCGGAAAAAAATCTGAATTTTATGTCCATTCCACGAAATGAATTCTCTACAACTTTGTAGCTTTGAGTTTTTTCAAATTCAAACCAAAAATATCAAAATCCACAAGCGGATGATTTTTAATACCTCCATTCGACAAAATCTTGATAAAACACCTCGGCATTAATTCCTTCATTTATAACCACATAAAATAAATAAATCCATCATTTATATCCACATCAAATAAATATTTCTTATCATATAAATCAATAATTAATTATTCACAAATAATATTACGAGAATCACAATTATGACATGACGGTAGTTCGAGGAAGAGGGGCTTTCGATAAGGATTTCTCCTTCTTGGGCGTATGATTAGGTGACGAACCTCTCCTTGTGAGAACTTTCTAGACATTGCCGATAATCTTTATCTAATAATATTATTCAAATAATATGAATTATTGATCGATAATGGGAAATCTTGTGCGATGACAATTATTGAAACAATGATAATATAAAATATCAATATGACAATTATTGAATCGATAAAATAAAATATTGAGCAGTAACTCTTTGTAACAATTATTGAGTAGTGCCTTCTTACGTGCGAATCGATAATTCAACAATCTTGTATGCAATCTGGTGTGTCTTTTTGTGCGACCGCGCGTATTCTTGTATTTTAACCACGGGTATTCAGCGGTGTTACTTGGTAACAATTCGTAGATTATTTATAAAACTCATACTTTGTCGTTTTCTTCATCAAAGCAGTTATTACATTATGGGGCCCTGAATGGCTGCGCCGTAAATACGAATATTCCCAAACAAAAAAGAATATTCCACGACCAAAGAATATTCCCAAACAAAAAATGAATATTTTATAACCACTTGCTTATTTTGTAAAATTTGCACATTTCACCCATAACAAAGCATTATATCAAATTAACACCTTATTAATTTAGAATAATGAATAGAGAAAATTCAATTTTATTTATAATAAGTTGGGGTCTTCTGACCTCCCTCCTTATAAAATTTCGTCCTCGAAATTGGCGTACGTACACAGTGTTTGAGCAGGTGAGGTACCTCGCTTTCATTTTCGATTCAACTCCGGTCATTTCTCGATAGCATGGTTCCTCCTGAAAACCTTAACTTGTGGTATAATAACCTTGTGCGTGGGACATGCTCTTTCTATCCAAGATCTTAACGGTACCTCCTCGTACGTTAAATCTTGACTATCTAAATGCAGTTCTAACTTCGATAATGTGGTTTGGGTCTTTCACATATTTCTGAAGCATAGATATGTGAAAACATTATGAACCACGAGGCATACTTGGAGGTAATCTTGAGTCTATAGGCCACATTTCCTATTCGGTCAAGAATCTCAAATGGACCGACAAATCTTGGATTGAGCTTTCCTCTCTTCCCAAATCTTGTAACTCCCTTCCATGGAGCAATACGTAACAATACATGATCCGATATTAAATTCCGTCCTTTCGATGAAGATCGGCATAACTCTTTTATCGATCTTGTGAGGTTTGAATCGTTGTCGAATCATTTGGATCTTTTGTGTAGTAAATGCGTACTAATTCTGGTCCCAACAACGTTGCTTCTCCCACCTCGTCGACATCTTTGGAAGCGACACTTTTCGTCCATCTGAGCGCCTCGAATGGAGCCATTACTATACTTGCTTGATAAGCTTTGTTGTTGTAGGAGAATTCCACGATGGTAAATACTTATCGACTTCCTTTGAAATCTAGGACACGAGTCTTAATAGATCTTGAGAGTTTGAATAGTCCTCTCGATTGTCCGTGGTTTGAGGATGGTATCTTTGAAGCCCAGATAAATAAATCCGTGCCCATAGCTTTCTGTGAAGCTAACCCAAAATCTTGAAGTGAATCTTGGGTCACGATCAAAACTATGGATCTTGGCATGCCATGCGATCTCACAATCTCATTCAATACATCTGAGCAAGGCGTTCGAGGAATAAGTCTCACGTATCGGTAAGAAATGAAGCGGACTTGGTTAATCTATCAACAATAACCCAAATCGCATCTATGCCTTGAGAAACTTTGGGAAGACACATACTTGAAATCCATGGTAATGTGTTCCCACTTCCATTTTGGAATCTCAGTGGTTCTGATGGACCTTTTGGCACTTGATGCTCGCCTTTACTACGTTGACAAGTTAAACACCTCGAGATAAACTCGCGATCTCTCTCTTCGTATTGTTCCACCAAAATGTATGTCGAATATCATGATACATTTTGGTACTCGAGATGGATTGCAAGCGGGGTGTTGTGTGCCTCCATCATGATTCTATGCTTCAAAGTCGAGAATCGTTAGGAGCATGAAAGTCTAGAGTTGACTCGAAGTATTCCTTCTTCATCGATTCTTGCTTACGGAATAGCACCTTCTTGCACTTTTTCTTCTTCATACGCATCATTTGGTTAAGTAGCTTGGCGACTTTAACTTTATCGATTAAAAGTCGGTTCTACTTTCGTATATTTGCCATCATCCGTGGGTCCACAGGTCTTTAATTCTATCTCCATCCTTTGCAAGTCATACAAAATGGGCCTTTGTGTTGACAATATCGCTTTTCGTACTTTCGCATATGATCTTACTTTCGATCGATCGTCGACTCTACGTTTGCTTTTCGAGGATGATATTGAATAGTGTGATCGTAATCTTTCAATAGCTCGAAAGCCAGCGTCGTTTGCGCGTGTTGAGTTCTTTTTGGGTGAAGAAATATTTGAGGCTTTTATGGTCAGTATAAATCTCCACTTTCTCCCCATACAAGTAGTGTCTCCAATATTTTCAAGCAGTGAAAATGCTATTTGCTTGACTCGGATCATGAGTAGGATAATTCCTCTCATATTCTTTGAGTTGTCGTGAGGCATAGGCTATGACTTTCCCCCATGTTGCATGAGAACACATCTAACCCTTTGCTGAAGCATCATTTGTAGATAACAAATCCATCAAGAACGGATGGTATTGCGAGAGCAGTCTAGAAATGAGTCTCCTCTTGAGCTCTTGGAAACTCTTCTCGCATTCCTCGCTCCATACAAATTTTGTATCTTTAAAAGTCGGTGAGTTAGCGGAGTAGCGATTAGAGAAAATCCTTCCACGAATCTCTCGATAATAACCGGCTAAGCCCGAGAAAGCTGCGTGCTTGATCATGCAAACTTGGTTGCTCCCAACTTTGTATTGCTTGATCTTGTCGGGTCAGCGGATACTCCGTGTTTTGACACTGCGTGCCCGAGGAATGCTACTTCCTCAAGCGAACTCGCATTTTCTTGACTTGGCATAAAGCTTGTTTTCACGAAGCCTTTCAAGTATCGACTTCAAATGGTGCTCATGATCTTCACGGCTTTTGGAATAGATGAGGATGTCATGATAAAAACAACAATGGCTGATCAAATATTCCTTGAATACTCGGTTCATCATATCCATGAAAGCGGCGGGAGCATTAGTCGATCAAAGACATGACTAAGAATTCATAATGCCGTCTAGGAGTTACGAAGGCGGTCTTTGGAATATCCTCGGTTTTAATCTTGGTGATGATATCGAGCGAAGATCGATCTTTGAAAAGAATTGTGCTCCTTATATTTGGGCAAGCAGGTCATCGATGCGAGGTAGCGGATACTATTCTTGATGGTGACATGGTTTAATTCTCGGTAGTCAATACAAAATCGCATACTCGTCTCTTTCTTCTTCTGAATAAAAGCAGGAGCACCCCGAGGAGATGTCTGGGGCCGAATGAAAGCGATGTCTAATAACTCACTGTAGTTGGACTTTTAACTCACGAAGTTCAATAGGAGCCATTCGATATGGGGTTTTAGAAATGGTTTTTTGTGCGGTTGAAGTCGATAAAGAATTGACATCACGTTACGGGGGTAGGCAGGGAAGTTCTTGAAATACATCGGAAATTCTCTAACAACGAAATATTATCCAAATCGACTTGTCTTTATTCAAATCCATAACATGGGCTAAGAAAGCTTGACATCCAGTTTTTCAATAAGCGAATAGCTTTGTGGCTTGATATGGCGGTGGTGATTTTAGTGGTTTAGTTGTTTGAATTCGTATATGAGGTTGGTTAGGAATATGAAAACTAATGACCTTACGAAAACAATCAATTTTGGCATGATGGTGGTTAACGATCAATTCTAAAATCACATCAAAAGCAAGTATCTTTAAAGAGATAAGATCAGCGGTAATGTGATAGTGCTGACTTGGATCAAGCAAGATTTATAAGCGTAGATGTAATGAAGGTTTCACCCAGCGGAGTTTCATGAGATAAGTTAAAGTCAATTTCTCGAAGTCGAGTTTAAGCGTTGAGCCAAGCGGGAGAGATAAAAGAATGGGTAGAGCGGTATCTAGTAAGGTATAAACTTTGTGAGAATTCAAGATTAGCTTTACGTGATCACCTCGTTTGGGTTCCTCACGTTTTGGCGATCACGTGAAAGCGCTCTTCGAGGCATAGTTGATTTTGACTTATCAGGGAATGACTTTGGAGTCACCATCCCATTGAACTTGGTTTTGCTCTGAGAACACTCTCGGCTATATGACCCTTCCTTTCCACAGTTATAACATACCTTGGATTGTTTGTGGGCGGTTTGGTGATATGTCCCTCTTTCCGCATTTGTAACATCTAGCGGTGGTCGTTCTCCTCCCTAAATTTGTTGTTGATCTTTGGTGTTGCTTCTTGATGTCTTCCGTCGTTGTTGAATCTCCTCTTTTTGAAATTTCCACTAGACTCACCTCTCTATTATCATGGCCACGATTACCACAGAGTGGTTCTGCTTTTGTCAAGTATTTTTCCTCCTCATTTGGTTATCATCGCTTCGATGATTGCTACATCCAGTAGTATGACCACAGTTGTGATCCCTCGGTTGAGTATACTCATTATCTCGCTCTAATAATTGAGCCACATTGACAACATCTGAATCTGGAGAAAATTTATGAGAGAGATAAGGTATTGTGAATCTCGGGTTTTAGACCTCTCGAAACACATCGCGTCATCGTTCCTCATTCTCTACCAAATGAGGTCTGAACACTGGATAACTCATGAACCGCCTCGTCTTTGAGACACCGTCGTGTTGTTTATTCATTCGATCTAATAAACTCTACCTCCTTCATATAATGAATACTTTCGAGGAAAGTACTTGTCATTGAGCGATTCTGAAATCTTTCCCAAGACATGTTGAGTGCAATTTGGTGGAGTGCGCTTCTGATTCCCACCGATGTCTGCCTCTCCACGGAACATAAAGGTGGCGAATGGAACCTTACATTCCTCCGTGCATCCAGAGACATCGAATATCTTGGTAATTTGCTTGACCCCCGTTTTCGCGCCTTAATCGGATCGGGCTTTCCCAGAAATCTGGTGGTCCTGACTCCTTGAAGCTGCTTGGTTGTGACGGCCAGCAGCGTTGCCATCATTTCCACCGTATTTTGTACGAGTCTCCTAAATGCGATTTTGCATGAGCGCAAAAAAGCTCTAAACATTCCATCATTCATCGTTTGCTCGGTAGTGTTGTTTCTGGGAGGAATATTGCTTCTTCTGTTGCACGTTCTCTGGTTTGTGACTAAAGGTTGTTCCACGGTCTCATACACTCCATTGTTAACGTTCTCGTGACCATTCTTAAATCTTGCCATAAAGCAAAGGTTAATTAAACAAATTAACATATCACATAATATCCTATATTATGACCGACCAACAAATAAGCTTAGATAGGACACCTTTAGCGAAGGATTTACTCATCTCTCCCCTCTAGTTCTATTCCAGATCTCACTTGGAGACCATATCCTAAGCTTTGATACCATTTGTGGCGCCCCCAAAATAGGTATCTGACACCCATTACGAGTCGCCAAATACATAGTGCGAGAAAGCAAACTACAACTTGATAATCTGATTGTCGTAAAAAATCGACAACACATCTTGTGAGTTTAAATACAAATATTGTCTACTAGGCAATATCAACACTCAAATAAGTCCTCATTACAATTATTCATACTTTATTTTCTAGAAATAGTGAGAATTTGCTAAAACATCTTTCTAGAACCATCACTCCATTACCCAGGCTAGATCTCTTTATGTTCTCACCTCACGAGAAGAAAAATGGAACAAAAAAAAGGAAAAGGGTGAGCTCAACTAGCCCGATAAAGAATATTATGACTAAGATAATATCAACAAATTATCATTAGTCTTGACAGAGGAAAAATCGATAGAATATAATAGCAACAAGTTTTAGATCAACAAATGCGGTGAAACAACAATCCATTAGAAAAGTTACGTAGAGAATGAATTCTACTATCTTCTAAGATTTAAAGTCCATCATCGATATTTTATCCTGTAACAATCAATCGATATACATCTTTAATCAAATATTCATCTCTTTTACTACTGGGCGAAGATATTCATTTATATCACCGGTTGGTCGTATTCATCTCGACTTTTGTTCATCTTTGCACTCACTGGGCGAAGATATTCATCGATTAATCATTCATCTTTTTTGCACTTCTGGGGCGAAGATATTGATAATATCATCATTTAGGGTGAGGATGATGAAAAATATTTTAAAGAAAAGCGAATCGGTGAGAGGAAGAGGACAAATATTAGGGATTAGTATAACGGTTTATCGAAGATCGATAATACTTCATAATAACCAATTTGAAGCGAGAATTCAAAAATAAAGATCAAAACATGGATCTGATCAAAGATAGTAACCATAATAGACATCTTGGACAAAAAGAAAAATTTTTTGGTGAATTTTTCGTGATAGTGAATAGTATAGTATCGTGAATAGTATCGTATCGTGAATAGTAACCCAGACACAAAAAGTTCAAATTTGATAAAAAAGTTCAACCAATATTTTGGCATAATGATATTGAAGAAAATAATATCATTTAAGAAGAAAATAACATCCCTTACCTCAAAATAATAGTACTTACGATTGAATTTCGGATATAGTCTTGAAGAAACTTACTTGAATAGAAACAACTCTCAAAGTATCAAAATACTCACAAAAATAAACTCGATAATATAGAGAGAGAGAGAAAACTTGTTTACGGTGTGATTTTCAATTTAAACTAAGCGTCTTTATTTATAGGAAAATCTTTAGAAGCATAGCAGGAGACTAAAATAATAAAAAAATAATATTTTTTTTTTTTCTTTTCTCTACATGCATACTTTGAAAAATCAAAGCATGCACCTTCTTTGAAAAAAATTAGTGACCCACATTTATTTAAAACAAAAGTGGGTCCCACCCATAATTTAATAAAAATCATTTTATTTTACGAAACTTTGATAATTCATAGAAAATAGCCGTTTATCGAGAAAAATCTGAATTTTATGTCCATTCCACGAAATCGAATTCTCTACAACTTTGTAGCTTTGAGTTTTTTCAAATTCCAAGCAAAAATATCAAAATCCACAAGCGGATGATTTTTAATACCTCCAATTCGACAAAATCTTGATAAAACACCTCGGCATTAATTCCTTCATTTATAACCACATAAAATAAATAAATCCATCATTTATATCCACATCAAATAAATATTTTCTTATCATATAAATCAATAATTAATTATTCACAAATAATATTACTGAGAATCACAATTATAATGACGGTAGTTTCGAGGAAAGGGGCTTTCGATAAGGATTTCTCCTTCTTGGTAGCATGATTAGGTGACCAAACCTCTCTTTGAGAACTTTCTAGACATTTGCCAATAATCTTTATCTAATAATATTATTCAAATAATATGAATTATTGATCGATAATGGAAAATCTTATGCGGTGACAATTATTGAAACAATAATAATATAAAATATCAATATGACAATTATTGAATCGATAAAATAAAATATTGAGCAGTAACTCTTTGTAACAATTATTGAGTAGTGCCTTCTTACGTGCGAATCGATAATTCAACAATCTTTGTGCAATCTGGTGTGTCTTCTTTTGTGCGATACGCGTATTCTTGTATTTTAACCACCGGGTAATTCAGCGGTGTTACGGTAACAATTCTGTAGATTATTTATAAAACTCATACTTTGTCGTTTTTCTTCATCAAGCAGTTATTACATTATGGGGCCCACGAATGTTTGCGTACGGTAAATACGAATATTCCAAACAAAAAGAATATTCCACGACAAAAAGAATATTCCCAAACAAAAATGAATATTTTATAACCACTTGCTTATTTTGTAAAATTTGCACATTTCACCCATAACCAAAGCATTATATCAAATTAACACCTTATTAATTTAGAATAATGAATAGAGAAAATTCAATTTTATTTATAATAAGTTGGGGTCTTGTCAAAAAGCGCAAAATGCAAAAAAGTTCTTGCCTAGAAATTTAAAAGGGCATTTTCAGCCACTTAGTTAGTGAAATAAATTCTGACATTTTGGGACATGGAAATATATGGTATAAAGTACCTCCTGTCCAAAATGAGCTCATTCCGATTTAAAATGAACAAGTTATGACTATTTCAATATTTAGGCTTTTCTGATGAAAAATGCTATAATCGGAGTTCTATAACTCCGATGACCATGAAATTTAAACTGGAAGCTTACGTTAACATGTGTAAGATCCTGCCAAGATTTGGGAATTTCTGGAGTTAAACTTGAGGTAGCTAATTTCTTAAGGAATTGATTAGAAATTGATTTTTGAAAAATACTTAAGGGAGTTGAAAAATTATAAAAAAATACTTGTTATGTATGAAATATATGTATATATGTTTGGACAAAGGATAGAAAAATAATAAGTTGATTTGGTAATTTTTCATGAAAATGGTTTAGTTACAAACATATGAGTTAAATATGTTATGTGAAGTTGAAAAATTGGTAAATATGATTTTATGGCTTGAAAATCCTATATAAGGTATATCTGATTTTGATGAGGAATTTGATCATTGGTGATAAAATCTTATGAGTATGGCATTTTGAATGATTAAATGCATTATTTGGTAAAGTGTAAACAATTGAAATAAATTGTTTATAAGTTTAAGAAGTGATTAAAATATTGTTATAACATTAATAATATTAGATTATGAGTTTATTAAGTGATTGATAATATTTGGATAAATTTAAAGTTTTTAATATTTATCCTTGTTTTTGTTTGATTAATGCTTATATCATTGTCATCATCATCATGCTTATATTGTGGTGAAAGTCATCTCAGGCTTACGTGCATAGATGGACTTGGTATGATTATGACCAGGGATCATTCGGTATAATCATGACCTGTAATGTTATAAATGATGTGGTAAAAGTCCTCAGTGGCCTGTAGTACATTGATGGACAGTTTTTGGTATGATTATGACCAGGGATTATTCGGTATAGTCATGACCATTGATGATTTAATGAATATCCTTGGCCCGTAGTGCGAGGATGACTTCGATGATGTGGTTTATTTATTAAAATTTGAGTCTCGTGATAAAAATTGATGAGAATATTTTAAATCATAGAAGATAGTGGATATTATGCTTTACTTGACTCTTCTAATGGATTGCTTATTCCGCTGCAGTTAAACTTGATGTCTATTGTATTTTATCAATTTAACATTGTTGAAGGCTAAGTATAATTTATTCTGCATTATCTTAGTCATAATATTTCTTACTGGGCTAGTTGAGCTCACCCTTTCTTTTATTGTTCTCTTCAGGAAATGAGAATATAGCTGGGACTAGTCGGAATGGGTGACGGTCGGATGATAGCATTAGTAGTCCTTACTATGGCATGACATGCGATATATAATTGTATTGAGGACCTAAGATATGTGTGTCGTATTTTATCGTCACTTAATAATTGATTTTGGTGAGCAACAATAGGGTGATAAGAACTGAAGCCACGAAAGCGTCAAAAGTGCACCACAAGTAAAATGAAGAAGAGAAATCTTCTCGTGTCCCTTTGGAGACTTGAAATATTTGTTTCTTTGTACTTTTTATATAACATGTATTAATTTGAGTATGAATATTGTCGTATTATATACGTTACAATATTTGTATTAAAACTCATAGTATATATGTCGTCGTATTTTGTACGACTGTTGTATAATTAAGATTGTATTTGAAATTTTGTACCATGTATCTGGCGACTCGAGATGGATGAGGTATACCTATTTTGGGGGCGTCACATATGGTCTCTGGCGGAGATCGGGGAATAGAACTAGGAGGAGAGATGAGTAAATCCTTCGCTAGTGTGTTCTACCTAAGCTTATTTGTTGATGTGATTCATAATATAGGGATATTATGTGATATGTTAATTTGTTTAATTAACCCTTGTTTTATGGAAGTATTTAAGAATGGAAGCTGAGAACGTTAACAATGGAGTGTATGAGACTGTGGAAATACCTTTAGTCACCAATCAGGAGAACGTGCAACAGAAGGCAATATTCCTCACAGAACAACACCAGGTGAGCAAACGATGAATGATGGGATCTTTAGAAACTTTTGCGGTTCATGCAAAATCGAGACGAGGAGACTTCGTGTACAAAATACGAGTGAAAATAATATAGCAACGCGGTTTGTCACAACCAAGCGATTCAAGGAGTTGGGACCACGGAGAATTCTTTGGAAAGCGGATCCGATTAAAGGCGGAAACGTGGGTCAAGCAAATTACCAAGATATTGATGTCTTGGGATGCGGAGAAATGGAAGGTTCCATTAGCCACCTTATGTTTTTCGTGGTGAGTGATTCTTGGTGGGAATCATGAAGCGTACCTGACTACCGCTTTTCAATATGTCTTGGGAAACATTTCATAAACTATTCAATGACAAGTACTTTCCTAAAAGTATTTGTCACATGAAGGAGGTAGAGTTCATCAAATTTGGAGCAAAATAATATGAACATGTCATGTCTGAAGCTAAGTTTGCCGAGGTTGTCGATTTGCATCCCATTTGGTTGATAATGAGGAGAGAATGATGCGAATGTTTCTTCGAGGTTTGAAACCCAAAATCGTCAATTCCTCATTTCTCACAAACTTTATTTATATTTAGATGTTGTGAATAGGGCTTAGTTATTGGAGCACGATAATGAGTCACTCTCATGAAGAATAACGACCAACAACTCGATGATAATCGTATCGGTGTAGCAGTCCATGAACAATGATAACCATCGTGGAGGAAATTATCATGCGAAATGGTAACCACTTGCCGGTAATCATGGCCAAGATAATAGAAGAAATAATTCAGCGAAAATTTCAAGAAGAGAATATTTAACGATGATGGGAAGGCGTCGGCGACACCGGCACTGAGAATAAATTCTAGGGAGGAGAAGCGACCACCAATTAGATACTCTGAGATGTGGAAAGGAGGGACATATAAGTCCAAAGCATTAATGACCTTCCAAGGTATATTTTAGTTGTGGAAAAGAGCGGTCACATAGCTCAATTTTGTCTGTGCGAAATCAAGTCCAACGAGGGGCAGTGGCACCAAAGCGGATATGGACAAAACAAAGTCGGCGGTTTTACGGAAGAAGCGTTTATCATGTTGCCCAAAACATGAGGAACGAGAATGAAGGTATCATGGGTTAGTTAATTATCAATTCTTATAAAATCTATACCTTATTAGATACCGGTTCTAACCATTCTTTATCTCCCTTACTTGTGCTCAATGTTTAAACTTGACTCGGAGAAATTAGACTTTGACTTATCTGTGGAGACCTTCAGTTAGAAGAAACTTTTATCATATCCTTTGTTTAAAAATCTTGTTTGATCCAAGTGGGCACAATCAGATTACTGTTGATCTTATCTCTTTAAAGATACTTGCATTTGGCGTGATTTTAGAGATTGATTGGTTAACTACTCATCATGCCAAAATTGATTATTTTTGTATGGTTGTTAGCTTTCATATTCTAACCAACTTTGTTATGCGAATTCAAACAACCAAACCATTGAAGTCAAACACTTTTCATATCAAGCCATAAAGTCATTCGTTTATTGAACAATGGATGTCAAGCTTTCTTAGCCCATTTCATGGATTTAAACAAAAAATCGTCGATTTGAATGATATTTATGTTATTAGTGAATTTCACGAATAAACTTCCGGCCTACCCCAGTGTGATATTGAATTTTGTATCGACTTTGAACCGGTACAAAACCCATTTCTAAAATCTCTTATCGAATGGCTCTTATTGAACTTCGAGGAGTTAAAACTCAACTACAAGAGTTGGTACTCAAGCCTCTATCGGTGACTTCCTTTGTGGAATGCACCAAAGCCGGACTCTCCGTGAGGGACGCTATATATTTGTGTGGTGGTAAAAGCGATAGGTGCTATTATGACGTGATATCCAAGATTGGGATATGAATCACAGTTGAGAGCAACGAAAGTCGGTGACCAAAAGTCACATAGCTTTCGGGCTTAATGGTTACTATCGGAGATTCGTGGAAGGATTTTCTCAAATCGCTACTCAGATTAACTTTCGGTGACTTGGAAAGATACAAAATTAAGTATGGAAGCGAGGAATGCGAGAAGATTTTCAAGAGCTCAAAAGGTGACTCATTTTGGCACCTTTTCCGACCATACCATCTCGAAAAAGCGAGCGTGGTAGCCGACGCGTTTAGTAGAAGAAGATCGCTGCGAGTCAACGAGTGTGATATTGTTGAACACAAAGACCTATTTTGTATAATTTACAAAGCGATAAAGATAAAGTTAAAAACTCTAGGGATCCACGTGATGATGTTAAATATACGAGTAGAACCAACTTTAATTGATACATTTAAAGATGCTCAAACTAGAGACCTGGAGCTGATGAATATGAAGAAGAAGATGCAAGAAGTCGTTATTCCAAAAATGAGAATTGGCGATGTCAGGAAAGCTCAAACCTTCGATTTATTAGTCCATTTGAAATCCTCGATCGAGTAGGAACTGTGGCCTATAGACTCTCCTTAACGCTAAGTATATCGCGTGTTCATAACGTTTTTCACGTATCGATGTTACGTAAATATGTGAACGAACCAAACCACATTATTGCGTTAGAACCAGACGAGATAGCCGAAGATTTAACATACGAGGAAGTACATGTCAAGATCTTGGATAGGAAAAGAGCATGTCCTTTACAAAGGTTATATCACAAGTTAAAGTTTTGTGGAGGAACCATGCTTATTGAAGAAATGACACAGGAGTTGGAATCAAAAATTAAAGCGAGGTACCCTCACCTTTTCAAAAACACGTGCACGCACGTCAATTTTGAGGACGAAATTTCATAAGGAGGGAGGTTGTAAGACCCCAACTTATTATAAATAAAATTGAATTTCCTCTATTCATTATCTTGAAATAATAAGGAGTTAATTTGATATAATATTTTGGTTATGGGTGAAATGTGCAAATTTTGCAAAATAAGCAAGTGGTTATAAAATATTCATTGTTGTCGGGGAATATTCGTTTGGTCGTGAAATATTCTTTTTTGTTGGGAATATTAAGTAAGACAGTAAGCTTGATCATTTGTGGGCCCCATATGAGAATAAGCATCGAATGAAGAAAGCGACAAGTTTAAGTTTTTATAAATAATGGGCGTAATTATTCTGCATTAACCTTTGTTGGATTACGGTGGTTAAAATACAATAATACGCGTGGTTGCACAAGATGGCTTTTGTATTGCATGCAGTATTTTTGAATTATTGATTCTTACGTATGAAAGGCACTACTCGATAATTATTACGGTAATTCTTTATTCGATATTTTATTTTATTGGTTGATAATTTGCGTTGATATTTTATATTATTGTTGTTTCAATAATTGTCACTACTGATATTTTCCATTATCGAGATCAATAATTCATATTATTTGAATAATATTATTAGATAACATTATTGGCAATGTCTAGAAAGTTCTGTCAAGGAGAGGTTTGGTCACCTAATTGTGCGCCAGTAAAGAGAAATCCTTATCGGAAATCTCCCTCTTTCCTGGGAACGGCCTGGTTGTCATTATTGTTATTTTGTAATATTATTTGTGAATAATTAATAATGGATTTATATGATAAGGAAATATATATTTTTATATGGATATAAATGAAGGAATTAATGATGAGGTATTTTATCAGTATTTTGTCGAAATGAAGAACAAAATATGAGATTTTCAGAAAAATTAGTTTATTACTTGATTTTATAAAACCCATAACTCTTTGTGTATAATGAGTTAGGAGATGAGCCATATATCAAAAGAAAGCCCTGAAAGTAAGCTAACCGTAGAAATTGGAATCACCTTAAAAAATTCATTGTGGATTTTTTCGTGGTGATTATTTGAATGAAACTGGTCAAAGGACTCATAGTCAAAAAAATCGGTGTTCTTAAGCTATATTATGTGAGTTATAAATTTTAATCCGACCATTGGATCGCTGTTATTTTTGAATATGTTATACATATATAAGTTGAGTATATGTCCACAAATTTTGAACCGTTAAAAATTAACGCATGATTTGTTATGAATTTTAAGAGGTGACTGATTCAGAAATTATTTTATTTTGGTGGAGATTTCTAGAATGTGGGCCCACTTTTGGTTGTTGGGAAAAGTGGCTGATTTTTAGTGGGCCCCACTTGTGGTGGCTGAAGTTTTGGATGTGACCTCCCTTTCCTATTCGGAAATGGGTGTTACAATATAAATTGAATAAAAAGTATTTAGAGAGAAAAAGGTGATTAAATTTCAGATATAAGCCCCAAAATTCCATATCAAAAACATGTGAAAATTTGATGGAACAATTACACTTTCTAGTACATTTTTAAAATAATTACAACAATAGTGCACTCATAAAATATTTACACAATTAATACATTTAAATATTTTATTTACATAATTAGTGCAATTAAGATTCCTTAATTTAGGGATTCCTTATTTAAACACAGTAGACATCCAACACATACATAATTAAATTTTTGCTGCCGGGATCAATACATGCCCTACACCCATACATCCAACATACATATATGATAAACATTAGGTTATACAGAAAGGGAACGACCTGGTTGATATAGAAAGGGAAAAGGGATTAAGAATTGAGGAGAGAGAAACGGCCATGGGAGGACTACTGAACATCAATTATAAAACAGAACAACCAAGCTCCAAATCAATCATTAATTGTTCTCTCCCCAATCTGGTTGATAAAACCCAACAAACCCATGAATCAACCCTTACCCATTTGACCCATTCGCTTCTTGTTAAGATCTTGCCTTCTAATCCCCCCAAATGGGCATCTCTGTTTGATTGAGATAAGGAGGGGGATGAACCGGGTCGGAACGGGTTGGATATGGATAAGGCGATGGTGGATTCTAGTGGGGAGGAGTGCGGAAAGAAGAAGAATAAGAAGAGGGTGAGGAAGAAAGAGGATGATGGATTAAATAATGGTGGGGTTTAAATAATGGATTAAATAATGATGGATTAAATAATGGTGGACAAGAAGAGGAATGAATCGGGGTTGAAGTGGACAAGAAAGAGGATGATTAAGTGTGTTAGCTCTTTAAACTTTGACACACATGCTCTGTTTCTGAAAGTGGTATTACTTGTTAAAAGATTGTGCAAACATCCATACCAAGGTAACCAAACCTTCATACCAAGGTAACAAAACCTTCATATCAAGGTAACAAATCCACATTCACACCTGTAGTTTTTTAATAGTGTAGTTGGTAGCCAAACCTTCATACCAAGGTAACCAATTCTATTTTATTAAGTTACCAATTTATTTTGAATGTAATGCAGTTGGTAGCCAAACCTTCATGCAGTTGGTTGCCAAACTTTCAAACACAGGTAACCAATTCATACTGCAGGTGTGGAGGTAGATTGGTTACCTTGGTATAAAGGTTTGGTTACCTTGGTATAAAAGTTTGGTTACCTTTTTAAGAAAGTGTGTAAGCATTTGCATTTGGACAAAAACATTATTAAGGTGACTTTTTGAGCTACTTGGCATGTGGCTTAATCAGTTAGCTTAGGTCTCAAGTGCCTAAACCATTTAATTCTGAACCACAGACCTTACACTCTTTCCTCCCCACACCTACCTATTCGGATATCCAATGAGTTTGCAGGAGAGAGAGAAAAAGATAGAAATGGAAGGAATAGAGCACAAGATAATTAGTGTAAGCGGGCTAAACATTCACATGAGAAAAAAGGTAAAGGCCCATTAGTCCTATTCCTCCATGGCTTCCCCGACTCACTGGTACTCATGCGCGCGACAGATCACCTTCATGGCTTCCCACGGCCACAGGTGTGGTGGCGCCCGATCTCTGTAGCTACGACGACACCATGGTAGCACCCATCGACGACGTCACAAAGTTCTCGATCCTCCACGTCGTCGTTGGTTGGTGGCACTTCTTGAATACAATCACACACAGAGCGGGAGGATAAGAAGGTGTTTGTAGTGGGGCGTGATTGAGGTGCACATATTGTAAATAAATATGGAAAAGTGTATTATTTTTTGTAAGTATTTTGTGGATGCACTAATAGTGTAATTACTTACTAAATGTTGTATATTATTGTAAAGGACCCAAATTTGATTTACATTTAATATGTATATAAGGTCTTGAATTTATACCAGTAGTATATTTAGTTATGACATTTTTGGTGACTAAGGGTTGTTTGATAAAATTAAATGAAGAGTTACGAATGTATAAGAAAATCTGAATAGGCTGAATGGAGTAGAAAATCTAAATACAAAATATAATGATATTTTTGATAATTGTCTATCTAAATTATTTGAATACATGTATTATCTTATTTTAACCTTCTAGATTGTGTGAACAAATTTATTATGTAATTATAAATAAATATTTTTATCTAAGAAAAATTAAATATAAACTTTTGAACAATTTTTGATGAAGTATACTATTAAAAATATAATTTCAGAATAAAACAATAAAAAAATATTAATAACATTCTATAATACATAAAATCAAAACAAAAAAAAGACTACAATAACATTCATTAAATTGGTTATCCAATTTGTTAAACAAAAATAAAAAATAATTTGTACATAACAAAATTTGTTTAGAATAGTAAAGAAGATGAATATTGAATGTAAATTTTTATTGTCTATGAGAGTATGTAAGTAAAAATATCATCCAACACTACTTATTTATTCAGCTAAAAATTTTTGGATGAATCGTTCAGACACATTAAGAGTTTAAAATTTATTAAAGAAACGATTAGAATGACTTATTCGGTCAGATTTAGATTTATTCAAATCTATTTAGAAATAAACAAACAACTCCTAAAATAACTTAAGAAGATAATATATTCAGCATTTGTGTTATGTTCTGGTGTGATGTCCAATAAGTGTTTAGAGAGAAAAAAATAAAGATAAACCAATCTAGAATTTTTTATGAGTGAGAGTGAATAATTTTACCAATATTGAGTTAAGTTCTTATTTATAGTTGTGCTCAAACTCATGACGTATGTTTGGCACAAGTCAATACAGCAATGCTATTATCACATAAAAAAAGGGTCACATAATACGTACATACACGTACATGCATACTGTGGGTCCTCGCCTGACATGTGAGGCCATTAATATGCATGTGTGTATATATGAGTATTATATAACTTTTTTTATGTGATAGTAGTATTATTTAAGTCAATAAAATTGATTTGGTTATATTGAGTGTTGTCGATCGAAAGCCGTGTGTGTCGATAGTTTGTATAACGGACTAGCTGATCCACATGCAGATAACATTTGTTCTGGGGAATGGAGGTCGTTCCACCAGCCCTAATCTCGTGTTGCTTAAGTGACATGATGCCAATTTGAGGACACGTGACTCCTTGGTCGTGGTTTCAACAATAATTTTTGGAACACGTGGCACCTTTGGATAGGTTCATCGAACTGAGCATAAACCTTGAGAGAATTGAGAGCATGATAAACCTTAAGAGAATAGGGATTAGACTCAGAGCTTGGGCGATACTCAACAAAGCTAATGTGAGGTGCGTATGTACAACTCTTAAGCCACTCTAATAATTTTCTTTATGAGAATTATTATTTTATAAGAAAAAATTAATATTTTTACAAGGCGTTATTTATGTGAATGTGAGTCCCATCATTATTCATGTGATGTGAATCCTATGAAATTAGTAAATTTATTTATAAAATATCAATATTCTTTTAATTTTGAATATGATATGTGTCAAATAACTCAAAATATAAAATATAAAGTTATATTTTTTACAAAATAAAATAAAATAGAGAGTGAAAAATACAAATGCCATTTAGGGGTTATTTGTTTACGTACGAATGAGACTAAATCTAACAGAATAAGTCATTCATACCGTTTATTTTATAATTTTAAACTACGAATGCGTCACGAGCGATTCATCTAGAAAATTATGGTTGATTGATAAGTAGTGTTGAATTATATTTTTTACTTACCTACCCTCGTAGATAATTAAAACCATATTTAAAATCCATCTTTTTTTACTATTGTAAACAAATTTTGTTATGTATAAATTATTTTTGATTTTTTTAACAAATTGGTCAATAACCAATTTAATAAATATTGAAAGACGGATCACCAAAGTGGAATATGACCAATAATTTAGGATAGTGAAACGTATTTAAGCCTATACAAAATAAAAACTATAAAAAAATGAGTCACACACTTATGTTAGAGAAAATTTATAAAAATAATTCCCTCTATTTATCTATTGAATAAAATCAATCCAAATAAAATCACTAATTAAATAGATTAAAAGACAAAAATAATAAATAAATAAAAATTAAGTAGTTTAAGGCATACATGCATTACACCACACATGTGAGATTAGCAATTAGAAGATTGCAAAATCCCAGCCAGATATCAACAATAAATGCATGTGTAGATTTTCCATATCCGACAAGTAGAGGGATAGAACTTCCTTACTTGGTGACCAATCAACTCCCCCACCGACTTTTACAATTCCACTGCTATATAATACCCTTCACCTTTCCTTTCTTCTACTTTCGTTCCAACTGTTGTTTATGAGAAACAAACAAATCCGAGAGAAAGCGATGTCGTTCCAAAAAACAATTCATCATTATCATCAACGTGTGCAATTTCTTTGGGAAGATCTGGACTTGAATCTTGGGAGAGTTCGTGAAAAACAAGCTCCCGTGGTAACCATGTGTTCCATGAAAAACTGTATTTAAGCAGTAATTTGTCGAACGACGATCGTGTCCACTCTGTCGCTACAAGTTTCCCAACGAGGAGGTGAAATGGCGAAGGACAATAATTAGGACTCATGAATTGCCAAGTGGATGATGAGATCAAGTACAAAGAAGCTTATTTCATTATGGCACGTAGAGAAAATTGGTGGACAATAAGAAGTTATGAGATGGGGATGGTCCAAGGGATGATTGTGGATGAATCTTGGATATTTGATAAGTAAATTGATTGTTTGGTGTATGATAATCTTGATTTTTGATCGTTAAGAACTAGTGTTGATTTTGTTGTGATTTAGGTAGGAGAGATGTATGTGTGTGTTGGTTGTTGGTTGTTCGTTTTCTTTTTTCAAACTCGAATATATATATATATATATATATATATATAATTTTTTTATATTATAAGAATTAAAATAAATTTTTTTTCTATTATTTTTTTCGTTTATTTGAGTTTTATTATTACCTCTTGAAACATCTTAGTGCTATTCAATGTAATTTTGTATTAATTATTGTTATGGAATTTAATGAAATATAAGGAGACTTGCCGGTTTTTGTTGTGATTTGCTCTATTTCACATACGGAGGCACAAATTGATACTAAAACAATCTTATGTTTGCTGCATTTGGTAAATGCATGATTTGATTTCCTTTTTCCTTTTCTCTTTTTTGGATTTGGTTATACAAAGATGGTATTCATGGGTAACGTGTTTGGTTGAAATTGTTCGGTGGCTAGAAGCCGCTTGATCCCATTCTTAATGGTGGTGGTTTACGGCGGCGCCGATTGAATTGGGTGGTGAGATTTATAGGATTTTTCAAGGAAAAGAGGGTAGAAAGATAAAACTCAGAAAAAAAAAAGAATATTATTATTTGCAATGATTTAGAAATTAAGGAGTGGATTTTTAACAAGTTTACTTAAATAGTTAAAAAGTGATAAAATATTGTTATTATTAAGATATTTTGAAAAAATTAATTATTAATAAATATTTTTTTATTCAAATACAATTTTAAACATACCCTCTTCATATCACAACATTCAATTTTATGAAACAAAACCTTAGTCTCTCCTCTTCTCTTTCCATTTCTCTCTATTTAAAACTCACTACCACACTTTTACATCCCTTCTCTCCTATCACCATTTCTCCTAAACTTTTTGAAACTTTTTAACCTTATCCCCTTTTTCACGAGCAAAAAGCAAGTTAGGGTGCCGTAAGAGACAATGTCAAGGCTTAAGATTATAATACTACAAGGAATCCATTAAAGCCTCTTTATTTTCTTTCTAATCCCTTTAGGTTTGATCATTTTACACACACACACACACACACACACACACACACACATATATATATATATATCTGTTTTTTCCTTCTCAATAAAATTTGTCATTATTAGTCAAAAGTAGGGGAGTATTTTAATTTTTGTGGGTTGTTTTTGTGGAAGCTTATATGTGAAGCAAAATTAGTGGTTTTCATTAGTGTTCTAAAAATTCCCGCTTAGGCACTAGGTGTAAGACCCCGAATTTTATGAAATAAAAGTATTCAATTTTCTTATAATTATTATTTTATTTCGTAAATGGTTATATTGATAAAAAGGTTAAAGTTAAGGGTGATATGTGAAATTTTTTGCAAAGTAAGCAAGTTGTTATAAAATATTCATTTGGTGGAAATATTCTTTTTTTGTCGGGGAATATCCGATGACAATGGCACAATCATTAGTGGACCCCACAATGGAAGTATTGTCGTAGTTAAAAATGATGTAATTATCATTTTATAAAATAACTTGAAAGTGTTACCTTTAAAATTGTTGAACTACCCGGTAGTAAAAGTACAATAATACGCGTGGTTGCATAGTAGCACACGATATTGATTATTGATGCTTACGTAAGAAGTCACTCAGTTATACTCAATTATTACTACTGATAATTTCGCATCATATCTCTCATATTATTGATTCAATTATTATCACAAAGATTATCATGCATAATATGATATATTATTAAATCAATAATTAAGACGACAAAGTTATTCATATTATTAATTACAATATTGACAATGTCTAGAAGTTACATCGAGAGAGGTTAGATAATCTAATTGCGCGCCAATAGGGAGAAATCCTTATTGGAAAGCCCCCTCTTTCCTGGGAACGACCTGGTTGTTAAATATTATGAGTTATAATATTAATGATGAATAAGTTCGTGTTGATTAAAGATGAAATTGATAGTTCCATTATGTGGAAATTATTATGCTAGTGGAAATTGACATTTATTTTGATAATAATTGATGTCTGGAGGTTATATTGACCAATCGGGTAATTCACCGGATAAATGAGCAATTAATTGCTATTAATTCACATGCTTATAACTATGTGTTCACATGTGTGTACTATTGATTCACATGATTTACTATTAGGGGAGTTGGTGAAAGATTGATAATACTTGCATGACTAAATTAAAAATAGAGGTATAGATGAAGGTATTATATTATAATTAATTTTTTTACATGTTTAGAACTATTGAGTCACATAATTTACTATTGATTCACTTGATTTACTATTAGGGGAGGTGGTGCAAGTTTGATAATACTTGCAGGACTAAATTAAAAATAAAGAAAAAGAGGAAGGTATTATACTCTAATATTTCGAGCCCCAAAATGTGCAATTATTGAAACTATATTTTCCTATAAATAGAAGCTCATTCTTCCTTCATTTCTCACCAATTCACTAAGTCTCACAAGAGCAATTATTATAGAGAGAAATTATAGAGAGAAAGAAGAAGAGAAGTCTGCTACCTCACTATTCCAGTATTCAGTTTTCTTCTAAGGTAAGGGGTATTTGTAAGACCCCGAATTTTATGAAATAAAAGTATTCAATTTTTCTTATAATTACTATTCAGTAAATGGTTAAATTGATAAAAGTTAAAGTTAAGGGTGATATATGAATTTTTTCAAAAAATACACAAGTGGTTATAAAATATTCATTGTTATTGGGGAATATTCGTTTGGTCGTGGAATATTCTTTACGTAGGGAATATTAAATGCGATGGCAGTAGCCCATTTCAGGGCCCATATAAGAATAAGCGTCGGATGAAGAAAACGACAAAATTAAGTTTTTATAAATAACGGCGTAATCGTTTCAATTATCTTGTTGGAATACCCGGTGGTTAAAACACACTAATACGGCGTTGATGAACAAGTAGATGCGGTATTGCATCAATTATTGATCCTTACGAAGAAGGCATTACTCAATAATTATTCTGATAATTATTGTTCAATATTTTATTTTATTGATTCAATAATTGCTGCGTTGATATTATTATTGTTCAATAATTGTCATCGCACATTATCTCCATTATCGGATCAATAATTCATATTATTTGAATAATATTATTAGATAGCATTATTGGCAATGTCTAGAAAGTTCACAAGGAGAGGTTTGGTCACCTAATTGCGCCAAGAAGGAGAAATCCTTATCTGAAAGCCCCCTCTTCCGGGGAGCGACTGGTTGTCATAAATGTGATTACGTAATATTATTTGTGAATAATTAATTATTGATTCATATGATAAGGAAATATTTATTTTATATGAATATAAATGATGGATTTATTTATGTGGTTATTAATGAAGGAAGTAATCTTTGAGATGTTTTATTTGTATTTTGTTGGATTGGAGGTATTAAAAGATCAAATCGGTTATTATTACAATATTGTATTGTGTGAGTTATAATATTTAATCCAAATAGTTGGATCGTTGTAATTTTTGGATATGTTATACATATATAAGTTGAGTATATGTCCACAAATTTTGAACCGTTAAAAATGAGCGTATAATTTATTATGAATTTTAAGAGGTGGTGATTCGTAAATTAGGTTATAAATTATTTTGGTGGAAAATTCTAGAATTGGTGGGCCCCACTTGTGGTTGGTGAAAAAAAATGTGTTGAATTTTATTTCAAATGTGGTGGGTGGCAATAGTAGCGGTAGTAAAGCCATCGTGTAGCAGTCAGTTAAGTCTGCGCTTGGTGGGCTAACATTTTCCTATAAATAGAGGGCTAAGTTAGAATTGAAAATCACACCGAAACAAAGTTTTCTCTCTTCTCTCTCTATATTATTGAGCGTATTTTGTGAGTATTTAGATACTTTGAGAGTTTCTTGTTGAAGATAAGTTTCATTCAAAGATCACTTGACCTTTCCTTAGAAATCTTGATTTTTTGAGGTAAGGGATGTTATTTTCTTCTCAAATGATATTATTTCTTCAATATCATTATCTTTGAAATATTGGTTGGAACTTTTATCAAATTTGGAACTTTTTTATGCTGGGGTTACTTATTCATGAGTTACTATTCACGAGTTACTATTCACAAGTACTATTCATTCATGAAGCGTGAAAATGTTTTTGTGGAATTTCTATCTTTTGGTGTCTGAGTTACTTATTCACGATACGGCCTTTATTCACGATACTGACTATTCACGAATCGGCACTATTCATTTATCAAGACTATTCAAGAAAAATGAAAATTTTTCTTTTCGTCTAAAATATCTATTACGGATACTAGCTTTGATTGTATCCATGTTTTGATCATTCTTGAATTTTACACCACCACTATGACTATTTTGAGGTATTTTTGGATGTATAGATTAGGAGTTATGGATTTTATGAGAAAAGACTATTTTAAAAGTAACTATTTATAACTCCTTGCGGTTAACTCCAAAATTGATGAAATTTTTATGAGAGTACATCTATATAATATCGATTGTACTCTGTGAATTTTGAATTTTTGGATAAAAGTACAATTTATGATAAATGTTTAAATATTAAATTGGTTTTGGCCATATGAAAAATAGTAAATGAATTTTTAAAATTTTTAGAAAATATATGTTCAATATGGGACTATTTTATGCTAAATCCTTAAAAGAAATATTTTTGGAACCTGATTTGGTATTTTTCATGAAAATGTTCTAGTTATGAGTAAATGAATTAAATATGTTATGTGAAGTAAAAAAATTAGAAAATATGATTTTATGGTTTGAGAATCATATATGAGGTATATCTGATTTTTGATGAGGGTTTTGGTTATTGGTGATGAAATTTTATGAGTTTGGCATTTTATGATGATTAAATGCATTAATTAGTAAAGTGTAAACAATTTAATTAAATTGTTTATAAGTTTAAGAAATGATTAAAATATTATTATAATATTAATAATATTAGATTATGAGATTTCTAAGTGATTTATAACATTTGGATTAAGGTGTTATAAATATGGATATGAATTTTATTATGAAACTTTATCTTTTTCGTGTCGAGAGTTACTTATACGCACGATCACGGTACTATGTCACGAATCACGGGTACTATTCACAACAAATTGGTTTCTTCTTCCGACCAAATTATCGTTGATTTATGAATCTTACTCTTGAAATTAAAACTATGTTTTGATTATATTGTTTTTATATAACATTCTTATAACCCTAATGATGACAATTCTCTTTGACTTGAGTGTAAAGATGGGTAGATTATTGGTATGATCGTGACCATAGGTTCTCTTTGGCCAGTAGTGCAAAAGTTGAATTGTTGACTAGTATGATCATGACCATTGAATTTACAATTGAATATTTTTAGCTTAAGTGCAAAGGTGAATTGATCAACATGGTTATAATTATTGTTATATAACTTCTGAAATGATTATGTATTTATTTGAGATATGAATATCTTTAGCCTGTAGTGCAAAGATGAATTATTGATGAATATCTTTGGCTTGTAATGCAAAGATGACTTGTTGATGAATATCTTTAGCCTGTAGTGCAAAGATGAATTATTGATGAATATCTTTGGCTCGTAATGCAAAGATGACCTGTTGTTGAATATCTTTAGCCTATAGTGCAAAGATGAATTATTGATGAATATCTTTGGCTCGTAATGCAAAGATGACCTGTTGTTGAATATCTTTAGCCTGTAGTGTAAAGATGAACTGTTGATGAATATCTTTGACCCGTAGTAAAAGATGAATTTATTAGTATGATTATGAGCAGGCTGTGATTTGGTATAACCATGATATTTGATGTTTGAGGTAAAGGCGGTGATGAAAATTATCTTCGTCCGGATGAGAAGAGAATTTAGAATCACAATTATGATTATGAGTTATTCATATGATTGTGGAAAGGGCTGTTGATTGATGTTACTGAGGATAAAATATTGTTGGTGGACTTTTAACGTGGAGAATGACTCTTTTAATGGATTGCTTCGTTCACGCAACTATGGTTGAAAAGTTTTATCATCTACCATATGTTCTAAATCTACGATTCATTCTTGATGAAGACTATTGATAATTTATTTATCTTTAGTCATAATATTCTTTATTGAAGCTAGTTGTGCTCACCCTTTTGTTTCACAATTCCTTTCGTGTAATAAAAGTGTGTTTGGGTTGGCGGGGATAACAAGGAATAGAGCGGTGGTCTATAGTTGTTGAGGTTCTCCTAAAAGAGGTGAGGCGAACCCAACTTTGGAAGGGTGTTTTGTCACTATCATACAAGATGTCTAATGACATACAAACTCGTGTTATCATAAGACATGGTTGTGCTCATCCACTTCTTTGAGTATATTTACAAGCACTACCTATATAATCTTGGTGTTTGTTTGGAGTATAATACCCAATTAGAGACAGTGGAGATAATGATATGTCAAGAGAAGACTCACCATTGGGAAGAATACGATAGTAATCTTCTCGTTTTTCTTTGGGGTCTATTGGGTTAACCAAGGATAATTCTGTGGCCATATGATATCTACCATAACCTAAAAGCATGGCCTCCCATGTACGAAGGTTTCCTTGAGCACTTCCCAAAGATTCTAATTTCTAAAAGCAGTTTTTGACTATACCTTTATGTAAGGTGTCATTGTGACGTACTTACTGGTTGGTATATATTTGTATCCAAACTCACAAAGATATGTGTTGTTGTATTTTGCACGACAATTGTTGTAATAAAGTTGTAGTTATTTTTCGTACCATATATTTGGCGACTCAGAATGGGTTGGATGGAATGTACCTATTTTGGGAATCAAATTCTGATGATTATTCTTTTCGTATTCATGAAGAGAGTTATTTTCTTTCAATACCAATAAGGGTTGTTATTCCATTCTTTATTATTATGTTGGAATAACTTTGTCATGTGCAATCACCGCATACATGGTGAAATTCTTACATTATTCCATTCTTTATTATTCAGTTGGAATAACTTTGTATATCTTGATCTATCACATGCCCCGTGAATTCGTTGTTATTCCATTCTTTATTATTCATTTGGAATATCACATGCATGCGGGATTACGCGTGACTTGGTTTCGTTCTTTATTATTACATTTGGAATATCACATGCATGCGGATTACGATAACTGGTTCCATTCTTTATTATTACATTGAAATATCACATGCATACGGATTACGCATGACTGGTTCCATTCTTTATTATTCTATTAGAATAACTTTCATGCATGCGGTCTATCGCATGCTCGGTGAATTCTTTTGTTATTCCATTCTTTATAATTACATTGGAATAACTTTATGTGGATTGGATTCGCATGCATGGTGAATGATCCTTCAGTATTCATTCTTTATTAAATTGTGAAAATGATGCATCTCACGTGGATTCTTTGCATGGCGGGTGAAAATCCATTTGCGATTTCAGTATATTCTATTATACTGCCCCGAGATATCATTTCTTTTGTACTAATCCATGGAATATCATTTTCTTTGGTATTTTTTTTACGAGTTACTATTCACGAGTTACTATTCACTCTAGTATTATTCACTCGGGTATTCGGGGCACTTTTAAATGTAGGAGTACTATTCACGAAAGTTATTATTCATGGGTTATTATTCACCCAATTACTATTCACTCTAGTATCATTAACTTTCGGGTATTCGGGACATTTTTCATGTGGAATACTATTCACTGGGTACTATTCACCCAAAAATATATTTCTTTTATGTCCAAATTATTTTTTTGGTACATGAATATTATTCTTAAATTTTACTCTACAAAGCGATGATCATGTTGACAATTTGGGCGTTATTGATTCTGGATAAATTAAATTATAAATCTTTAAAATTTATCCTTGAACTTGTTTTATTGAATTATTATGTTATTGTCATCATTCTCATTCTTATATTGTGATTAAAGTCATCTTTGGCTTACGTGCATAGATGGACTTGGTATGATTATGAACGAGGAATTATTTGGTATAATCATGGAATAGTAATGTGACGAATGATGTGGTAAAAGTCCTCATTGGCTGTAGTTCATTGATGGACGGTTGTTGGTATGATTATGACCGAGGATTATTCGGTATAATCATGACCATTGATGATTACATGAATATCCTTGGTCGTAGTGCGAGGATGATTTGATTTTATTTATTAAGTTGAGTCTCAAATGATAAAGTAGATGAAAAACTTTTAAATCATAGAAGATAGTAGATTTTATGCTCTACTTGATTCTTCTAATGGATTGCTTATTTTCACTGCAGTTTATTGATCTAAAACTTGTTGTCTATTGTATTCTATCGGTTGTTATACTATTGAAGGCTAAGGATAATTTATTCTGCATTATCTTAGTCATAATATTTCTTACTGAGCTAGTTGAGGTCACCCTTTCTTTCATTGTTCTCTTCAGGAAATGAAAATATAGCTGAGACGAGTTGGGGAATGGAGTGATGGTCCAGGATAAATGGCTTTAGTAGTCCTCGCTATTCTATAGAATAATGTGATAATAATTGTAATGAGGACACCATTGAGTGTGGATATTGTCTAGATAACAATATTCTTGTTTAAACTCTCAGTTGTGTTTTGTCGTATTTTACACGATTGTTGTATAATTAAGTTGTATTTGAATTTATGTACCATGTATCTGGCGACTCAAGATGGGTGATGTAAACATGTTTTGGGGGCATCACAGTTGGTATCAAAGCTTAGGGATATGATTCCTGGCTGAGATGTGAGACAAGAATTAGGAGGGGAAAGACGGGGGAATTCCTTCGCTAGTATGACCTACCTAAGTTTATTTAGTATTTAATTGGTCGGTCAGAGTATAGCGATAATATGTGATATGTCAATTAACCCTTGTTTTGTGGCAGTATTTGAAAATGGCATCCAAAATTATTGAGATAAGCAATAAAGCACATGAGACCAGTTGAGTCACCCTGAGTTAATACCGAGGATAATGTGCAATAGGAAGACAATAATCCTCGGGTAAATAACAACACCCGTCGGATGATGAGCGATGAGATGTTCGGAGGCTTTGTGCAATTCATGCAACATCAGGAGAGAGAGACTCCTGTTCAAAATGCAGGTGGAAACACTGGCAACTCTCGGATGGTCACCGCTAAGCAGTTCAAAGAGCTAGGACCGCCGGAGTTTTTGGGAAAGCCAGAATCACTTAAGGCGGAGACGTGGTTAAAGCAGATCACCAAGATATTTGATGTCTTGGGATGCTCCAAGGAGTAAAAAGTTCCCTTTACCACCTTTATGTTGCGTGAAGAAGCAGATTAGTGGTGGGAATCTGTAAAACGTACCCAGCCTGACGCATTCAAGATGTCTTGGGAGAAGTTCCAAGAGCTGTTCAACGATAAGTACTTTCCTGAAAGTATTCGTCACATGAAGGAGGTGGAGTTTATCAAGTTAGAGCAAAACAATATGATCGAGTCGCAATCTGAGGCTAAATTTGCGGAGTTATCTCGGTTTGCATCCCATTTGGTCGATAATGAGGAGGCGAATGGCGAATGTTTCTAAGAGGTTTGAAACCCGATATACGTCAATACCTCATTTCTCACAAACTTTGTTTATATTTAGATGTAGTGAATAGGGCTCAATTATTGGAGTGCGATAATGAGCCAGCCCAACGAAAGGATAACGAGCAACAACACGATAATAATCGCACCGATGGCAACGATCATCGAAATAATGATAACCATCGTGGGGGAAATTATCATGCCAAGAATGGTAACCACTTCAGTGGTAATCATGGACAAGATAATAGGAGTGGAAATTTTAAGAAGAGAAGGTTCAACAACGATGGAAAGATAGCAGCACCAACACCCGTTTTCAAGGAAGGAGAACGACCACCAATTGTATGCTTCAAATGCGGAGGGGAGGGACATATCAGTCCAAACTGCGTGATGCAGTCCAAAGCATGTTATAATTATAGAAAAGAAGGTCACCTAGCCCGATTTTGTCATGCACCAAAGTCAAGTCCAGCTGGGACGGTGGCACCAAAGCGGAAAATACAGACAAAACAAAGTCAGTGGTTTCAGGAAGAGCGTTTTTCGTGACTTCTCAAAAAGCGAGTAACCCGAATGAAGTTAGCACGGGTTAGTTAATTATAAATTCTTGCGAAGTCTATACCTTATTAGATACCGGTTCTACCCATTATTTTATCTCTCTTGCTTGCGCTCAACGTTTAAATTTGACTCCGAAGAAATTAGACTTTGACTTATCGGTTGAAACTCTGTTAGGAGAAACCTTCGTTACCTCCACTGTTTATAAATCTTGCTGATTCAAATCGACACTTTCACGTTACCTGTCGATCTTATCTCTTTGAAAATACTTGCCTTTGATGTAATTTTAGGAATCGATTGGTTAACTACTCATCATGCTTTTTCGTAAGGTTGTTAGCTTTCATATTCTAATCAACACATTATGAATTCAAGCAACCAAACCACTAAAGTTAATCCTTTGTTATATCAAGCCATAAGTAAAGATCCCCTATCCTTTTGTTGTTAACTTTCTTATGTGGAATGCAGAAGCCATACTTTCAGAGGCGACGTCATGAATGACGATGGCAAGTTGATAGGTATCGATGTGACGTCTTATCCAAGTCTTGGATGAGAGTCACGATTTTGAAATGATATTTCTATTGTTAATAAATTTTTCGGCGTATTCTCGAAGACTTCTTAGCTTACCCTAGGCGTGAAATTGAATTTTGTATTGATCCCAAAGTACAAAACCCATTTCTAAAACCCTTAAATATTTTCTTCACCCAAAACGAACGTATAATGCGCCAAAGACGTTGGCTCGAGCTGTTGAAGATTACGAATATACCATTCAATATCATTATGGAAGAGCGAACGTGGTAGTTAACGCATTGAGTAGAAGATCGTATGCATTTACGAGTGCGATGTTGTTAACACAAAAACCCAGATTTCTCTATTTCACATACGGAGGCACAAATTGATACTAAAATAATCTTATGTTTGCTGCATTTGGGGAATGCATGATTTGATTTACTTTTTCTTTTTTTTCTTTTTTGGATTTGGTTATACAGAGATGGTATTCATGGGTAACGTGTTTGGTTGAAATTGTTCAGTGGCTAGAAGCCGCTTGATCCCATTCTTAATGGTTGTGGTTTACGACGACGCCGATTGAATTGGGTGGTGAGATTTATAGGATTTTTCAAGGAAAAGAGGGTAGAAAGATAAAACTCAGAAAAAAAAGAACATTATTATTTGCAATGATTTAGAAATTAAGGAGTGGATTTTTAACAAGTTTGACTTAAATAGAGTTAAAAAGTGATAAAATATTGTTATTATTAAGATATTTTTAAAAATTAATTATTAATAAATATTTTTTATTCAAATACAATTTTAAACATACCTCTTGAGATCACAACATTCAATTTTATGAAACAAAACCTTAATCTCTACTCTTCTCTTTCCATTTTCTCTATTTAAAACTCACAACCACACTTTTACATCCCTTCTCTCCTATCACCATTTCTCCTAAACTTTTTGAAACTTTTAACCTAATCCCCTTTTCACAGCAAAGCAAAGAAAAAAGCAAGTTAGTGTGTAGTAAGAGCAACTCCATCACTTGGGTACACCTCTGTTATAAATGAATTAATTGAAGAAAGTAACCACCAAAATAAATGGTGGAAACTTAAGCCATTAAGTTGCTTTAATGCAACTTAAGTTATTGAAATGTAAATGTTAGTTGGTGTTATATATATTTTATATATAGAGAGCCAGCGAGAGGAGAAGTTTGGCGGAGACACCACATCAAGAAATTGATTTGATATCAAAAGAATTGTGGATGACCACTTGAATGCAAGAGATTATTAATATATTTATTCTGTTCTCTTCTTAATTTACTTTATCTATCATTTCATAATACGTTATCAACACGAAGTTCTACAGAATTTTGGAAAAAAAATTATCTTAACTCACTGTAAGTATTGTTTTATTTTGGAAAGGAAATTATCTTAACATACAAAGGCACAAATTGATACTAAAACAATCTTATATTTGCTGCATTTGGGGAATGCATGATTTGATTTACTTTTTTCTTTGCATGATTTGATTTACTTTTTCCTTTTTCCTTTTTCTCTTTTTTGGATTTGGTTATACACGGGTATTCATGGGTGACGTGTTTGGTTGAAATTGTTCGGTGGCTAAAAGCCTCTTGATCCCATTCTTAATGGTGGTGGTTTATGGCAGCCCCGATTAAATTGGGTAGTGAGATTTATAAGATTTTTCAAGGAAAATAGGGTAGAAAGATAAAACTCAGAAAAAAAAACATGATTATTTGCAATGATTTAGAAATTAAGGAGTGAATTTTAATAAGTTTGGCTTAAATATGGTTAAAGTGATAAAATATTGTTATTATTAAGATATTTTGAAAAATTAATTATTAATAAATATTTTTTATTCAAATAGAATTTAAACATACCCTCTTCAGATCACAACATTCAATTTTATGAAACAAAACCTTAGCCTCTCCTCTTCTCTTTCCATTTCTCTCTATTTAAAACTCATAACCACACTTTTACATCCCTTCTCTCCTATCACCATTTCTCCTAAACTTTTTGAAACTTTTTAACCTTACCCTCTTTTTCACGAAAGCAAAGCTTAGAAAAAAAGCAAGCTAAGTGTTATGAAGAGACAATGTCAAGGCTTAAGATTATAATACTACAAGGAATCCATTAAAGCCTCTTTATTTTCTTTCTAATCCCTTCAGGCTTGATCATTTTTACATATATATTGTAGAAAATAGAGAGAAATATTGAGAAACAATGGCTTGATTTTTTCATTGATTAAGAATGAATATATATATATATATATATATACACACAACAAGATTGAGTGTTGCCCAAGTACCTAAATAGGAAACTATCCTAGAATTATAGGATTACAATTAATTACAAGGATACTAATTGCTAGAGTTATGGAATTACAATTAATTACAAGGATACTAATTGCAAGAATTATGGGATTACACTTAATTACAAGGATATTACAATATGTTGTATTTAATTATCTAATATGCCTCTCAAGATGGAGCTCCTATGGAGAGTCCAATCTTGGTCTTCAAGAACTGAAAGAGAGTGCGAGGGAGAAGTTTGGTCAAGATATCGGCTAATTGATCTTCGGAGGAAACATGAGTGACACGTAAAGCTCCAGTTTGTACTTGATCCCAAATAAAATCATAATTAATCGCAACATGCTTCATTCGTGAATGGAAGACAGGATTGGAACAGAGATGAGTTTCCCCAACATTGTCACAATATATAATCGGAAGCGGAAGAAATAGAAACACCAAGCTCGGATAAAAAGAGAACAAATCAACGTAACTTTCGATAAGCATGAAGAAGAGCGAACGATATTCGCTTCAATGGAGGCGTGCGTGCAATATGACGTTGTTTCTTGGAGGACCAGGATATCGGATTGCGACCGAGGTAAACAATATAAGCACTGGTGGAGGTGTAGTCATCCTTATTACCGGCCCAGTCAGCATCTGAGAAGGCATGAAGAGATAAAGGTGTGTTGTGGTGCAATGCAAGACCATGATCAGTTGTACCAGAAAGATAGCGAAGCAGGCGCTTAACAGCATTCCAATGATCAGTAGTAGGTCGATGCATGAATTGGGACAACTTATTAACAACATATGTAATATCAAGGCAAGTGAGACACAAATATTAGAGACTTCCAACAACTGATCTGTATTCAGAAGGATCGGTCAAAGCAGTGCCGAAAATAATTGTAAGTGTGGGCTCGGTGGCAAGAGGAGTGGTGACAGATTTGGCGCCAGTCATATTTTTGCGAGCGAGAAGATCTGTGATATACTTCCGTTGAGAGAGAAGTAAACCAGTAGAAGTAGTTGCAACTTCAACACCATGAAAGTAAGTTAAATTCCCAAGATCTTTGATTGAAAATCTTTTGCCAAGAAGATCAATAAAATGTTGAACTGTTGTGGTATTGTTTCCCGTAATAATTATATCATCAACATACACAAGAAGATAGACTAGATTACCACAGGTGTTGAAGACAAAGAGGGATGTGTCTGCATGAGAGTTTGTAAATCGAGATGCTACAAGAAACTGACGGAGCTCATGGTACCATGCTCGTGGTGCTTGTTTGAGACCATATATAGCCTTGTGTAACTTGCACACATATGTGGGAGTATCACGATCAAGAAAATTCTATGATTAATGCCATAAAAACATCTTCAGAGAAATGACCTTGTAAAAAGGCATTGTTGACATCAAGATGGCGAAAAGACCACCCACAACTAATAGCAAGGATGAGTACTGTGACAACCCGAGAATTTAAAAAATTATTTAAATCTTAAATGATGGATTAGAGGTTAAATAATAGACCTAGACATAAAATAAGTGAATGGATTTAAGATTTACGGGAAGGAATTTTGTAAATTTAAAATTCTTGTGGTGAATTATTCGGGATTAAGTATATAAGTGTATATATTACGTGTATATGGTCATACATGTATGCGCTTTGTGGTTGAGGTTGAGGAGGTTGATCGGATAAATTATATCGATGGAAAACCCTAATATTATATTAAGAATATTGACGTTTAGTTAGAAAACCCTAATGGTTGATAAAAAAACCCTAGAAACCGGTTCTGGAAACCTTAATTTCAGTTTTGGGGATCCAAAACCCTAATCGGAAATATTAAATTCCTAATTTGAAATTCAAATCAGAATTTAAGAATGTTAAGTAATTGTGTTATATGATTAATGATGTGTGTTATTAATTATAACCTAATTAGGGAAAACCCTAATGAATAATTAGAAACCCTAATTTTTAATTTAAAACCCTAATTGCTAAATTAGGAACCCTAATTGCTAAATTAGGAATCCTTAATCCTAATGTTCAAGTCTAAGTAATTAGGAAACCCTAATCTAATTAGGAAACCCTAATTATAAATCTTAATTTTCTATTTTTAAAATCTAATTTGAAACCTTAATTGTTCAGTTAGAAACCTTAATGTACAATTATGGGACCTAATTGCTAAATTAGCAAATTTTAATTAGGAAATATTAATCCTAATTTTTTAAGTCCTAATGTGATTAGGAAATTATAATATAATTAGGAAACCCTAATTATAATTTAGAAATCATAATTTTCCATTTTAAAATCTAATTGGAAAATCTTAAAATTTTAATTTTTTAAAACCTTAAGGTCAAACCCTAAGGGTTGTAACAAATGTCATTTGTGCCATTAAATTTGTGTGCAAAATGAATATACTACTCTTTTTGCAATTCTTTAACGAGATGGAGTAAGAATCTTGCCATATTTTGGAGTTGGTGACCTAATAGATCAGCCATGTGATTGAGAATAACATAACTCAGCCATTATATCTCAACCACTTTATTACATTCATCATATAGATAGATCAAGAGAGAGAAAAGTGTACATTTATACCTCATTTGTTCATAATCACACTTTTATGAATAAAGAATAATTTTTCTTGAAAAATATATATTTTTGAATATTATGGTGTGGATTTGATATAATGTTATAGTTGTTATAATTGTTTGGGTAAATATTACACAAAGTAAAAGTAAGCAGTGGTTATATAATATTAGATTGGGGGAATATTATTAGTTTTAACGGGGAATATTAATTAAACTGCGACAATGAATTAACAATCATTAGTGAAATGACATAATTATCTTTTTAAAAATATAAAATAACGGCGGAAGTTTTTTGAATTAAAGCTGTTGAACTACCGGTAGTAGTAAAAAATGCGATGTCTGGCGTGGTTGCGTAGTAGCACACGGTATTGATTATTGATCTTACGTGAGAAGTCACTCGGTTATACTCGATTATTACTTACTGATAATTCTTTGCATCATATCTCTCGTATTATTGATTCGATTATTGTCGCGATATATCATACGCATAATATGATATATTATTAAATCAATAATTGAGGCGACAAAGTTATTCATATTATTAAATTGCAATATTTACAATATCTAGAAGTTACATCGAGGAGAGGTTTGGTCATCTAATTGCTTGCGCATGATAAGGAGAAATCCTTATCGGAAAGCCCCCTCTTTCTGAGGAGCGACTGGTTGTTAAATATTGTGAGTTATAATATTAATGATGAATAAGTTCGTGTTGATTAAAGATGAAATTGATAGTTCCATTGTGTTGGAATTATTAGTGTTAGTGGAAATCGACATTTATTTTGATGATAATTGATGTGCTGGAAGTTATATTGACCCGATCGGGTAATTAATCGGATAAATGAGCAATTAATTGCTATTAATTCACATGATTATAACTATTTGTTCATGTGTGTGTACTATTGATTCACATTCTTGTACTATTAGGGGAGTTGGTGCAAGATTGATAATACTTGCATGACTAAGTTAAAAATGGAGGTATAGATGGAGAGTCTTATATTTGTAATTCGTATTTTCACATGATTATAACTATTGATTCACATGATTGAACTATTGATTCACATTATTTACTATTAGGGGGGAGGTGGTGCAAGTTTGATAATACTTGCGGGACTAAATTAAAAAAAAAAAGAAAAGTTGAAGGTATTGTCTTTGTAATATTTTGAGCCCCAAAGCGTGCGATTATCGAAACTATATTTTCTATAAATAGAAGCTCATTCTTCCTTCATTTCTCACCAATTCACTAAAGCTATAGAGCAATTATTATAGAGAGAAATTATAGAGAGAAAGAAGAAAGAAGAACTGCTACCTCTCTACTCGAGTATCGGTTTCTTTCTAAGGTAAAGGGTATTATTTCTTTCGTATTCATGAAGAGAGCTTACATTATTCCATTCTTTTATTATTATTGGAATAATTATATATACAATCATGATATTATTGCATTCATGGTGAAATTCTTACATTATTCCATTCTTTATTATTACATTGGAATATTACATGCATTTACATCATGGTGAAATTCTTACATTATTCCATTCTTTATTATTACATTGGAATAACACATGCATGCATTGATTATCGCATGCATGGTGAATTCTTTGTTATTCCATTCTTTATTATTACATTGGAATATATCACATGCATGCGGATTATTCGCTAGACTGGTTCCATTCTTTTTATTATTTACACATTGGAATAACTATGCATGTGAATTCTTTTTATTTATTCTTTATTGGAATTATTATGCATGGTGAATTACATTACATTTATTCCATTTCTTTATTATTACATTTGGAATATCACATGCATGCGGATTTATCGCATGCGTGGTGAATTCTTACATTATTCCATTCTTTATTATTACATTGAATATACATGCATGGATTCATTGGTTCCATTCTTTATTATTACATTGGAATAACACATACATGTGGATTATCACATGCATGGTGAATGATCCTTCGTATTCATTCCTTATTAAATTGTGAAATGATGCATCTACGTGGATTCTGCATGGCGGGTGAAAATCCATTTGCGGTTTCATATATTCTATGATACTCATTTGGTTAAAGTTTTGGCTTCTATACTCCATGAAATTAGTAGAATATCACGGATATTTGCGCTTCATCGGTATCTTTTCATGGAAATATTCTTACGAGCATTCTTGAATTTTACTCCCAAAAGCGATATCGTGTTGACAATTTGGGCGTAATTGATTTCAAGATAAATTAACTTATAAATCTTTAAAATTTATTCTTGAACTTGTTTTATTGAATTATTATGTCATTGTCATCATCCTCATGCTTATATTGTGATGAAAGTCATCTTTGGCTTACGTGCGTAGATGGACTTGGTATGATTATGACCGAGGATTATTCGGTATAATCATGACTGTAATGTTATAAATGATGTGGTAAAAGTCCTCGTGCTTTGTAGTGCATTGATGGGCGGTTTTTGGTATGATTATGACCGGGGATTATTCGGTATAGTCATGACCATTGATGATTTAATGAATATCCTTGGCGTAGTGTGCGGGATGACTTCGATGATGTGGTTTATTTATTAAAATTTGAGTCTCGTGATAAAAATTGATGAAAACATTTTAAATCATAGAAGATAGTAGATATCATGCTCTACTTGACTCTTTAATGGATTGCTTATTATTAAATTGCAGATTAAACTTGATGTCTATTGTATTTTTATCGGTTTAACATTGTTGAAGACTAATGATAATTTATTACGCATTATCTTAGTCATAATAATATTTCTTGGGCTAGTTGAGCTCACCCTTTTCTTTCTTTGTTCTCTTGAGGGAAATGAGAGCGCGTGGCGGGACTAGTCGGGGAGCGGGTGGCGGTCGGATGATAGCATTAGTAGTCCTCACTATTACATTAAATAGTGTGACAATAAATGTAATGAGGACTCCATTGAGTGTGGATATTGTCTAGATGACAATATTCTTATTAAAACTCTTAGATTATTTTTTGTCGTATTTTTTACACATTTGTTGTATAATTAAGTTGTATTTGAATTTTTTGTACCATGTATTTGGCGACTCAAGATGGGTGATGTATATACTATTTTGGGGGGGGCGTCACGGTTAGTATCAAAGCTTAGGGATATGATCCACAGGGTGAGATGTGAGACAAAGAACTAGGAGGGGAGAGGGGGAATTCCTTCGCTAGTATGACCTACTAAGTTTATTTGGTATTTAATTGGTCGGTCGAGTATAGGGATAATATGTGATATGTTAATTAACCCTTGTTTTGTGGCGGTATTTGAAAATGGCATCAGAAAATGTTGAGATAAACAATGAAGCACATGAGGCCAGTTGAGTCACCACAGATTAATGCCGAGGATAATGTGCTGCAGGGAAGACAATAATCCTCATGTAAACAATAACTGCGATGAAATGGTGAGCGATGGGATGTTAGGAGGCTTTATACGATTCATACGACATCGGTGAAGGAAGCTCTCTCTGTCCAAAATGCGGTGGAAAACAACGTGACAACTCTCGGACGGTCATGCATTAAGCGATTCGAGGCTGATTGGGACCAGGAGTTTTTGGAAGCAAAACCACTTAAAGGCGGAGGCGTGGATAAAGTAGATCAACAAGATATTTGATGTCTTGGGATGCTCGAGGAGAAAAAGGTTCCCTTTGCCACCTTCGTATTGCGGCGAGGTGATTCTTGGTGGGAATCATGTAAAGCGTACTCGACTGCTGCTTTTGAAAATGTCTTGGGAGAAGTTCGAGAAGCATTGATGACAAGTACTTTCACGAAAGTATTCGTCACATGAAGGAGGTAGAGTTCATCAAGCTTGAGCAAAACAATATATGGTAGTGGCGCGATCTGAAGCTAAGTTTGCTTAGAGTTGTCTCGGTTTGCGTCCCACTTGGTTGATAATGAGGAGAGAATGGCGCGGATGTTTCTAAGAGGTTTGAAACACGAGATCGTCGATACCTAATTTCTCATAAAGCTGTGTTTGTATTAGGATGTTGTGAATAGGGCTCGATTATTGGGGCGCGATAATGAGTCAACTGACGAAGAGAGAAGCGGCAAACAAGTCGATAATACCGGTGGTAGCGATCGTGAAGCGGTGACAACAAGCGTGGAGGAATCAACATGCGAAATGATAATCACCGGTGGTAATCATGGCCGTGACAATAGAGTGGACATTTCAAGAAGAGGAGATTCAATGAGGATGGAAAGGCGTCGGCACACGGCTTTTTTTGTTGTTAAGGAAGGAGAGCGACCACCGGTCGTATGTTACAAATGTGGAGGGAAGGACACATAAGTCAAGCTGCGCGATCACGGTCAAAGCGTGTTATAATTGTGGAAAAGAAGGTCACCTGGCCGATTTTTGTCGTGCACCAAAAAAGAAGTCCGGTGGGATGGAGGCATCAAAAGGTGTCGAGACAAGAAAAAGCCGGTAGTTCGAGGGAGGCGTTTGTCGTAACCTCCCAAAAAGCGAGGAATCGAGCGAGGTGTGATCACGGGTAAGCTAATCATAAACTCTAGCGAAGTTTATACTTTATTTGATACTGGGTTCTACCCATTCCTTTATTTTTCTCTACTTGCGCTCAGCGTTTAAATTTGACTCAGGAGAAATTAGACTTTGACTTATCTGTTGAAACTCCGTTGGGAGAAACCTTCATTACATCCACGGTTTATAAGTCTTGTTTGATTCAAATCGGTGTAGCATGCGTTACTGTCGATCTTATTTCTTTGAAAATACTTGCATTTGATGTGATTTTAGGGGTTGATTGGTTAACTACTCATCATGCTAAAATCGATTATTTTTAAATAAGGTTGTTAGCTTTCATATTTCTAACTTGACCTATTATGAATTCAAACAACAAACCACTAAAATCAATCATTTTATCATATCAAGTCATAAAGCTATTCGTTTATTGAAAAAGCGGATGTCAAGCTTTCTTAGCCCATATCGCGGATTTAAATAAAAATCGTCGATTTGAATGATATTTCTATTGTTAATAAATTTCTGGCGTATTCCACGAAGAACTTCTGGCCTACCCCGAGGCGTGAAATTGAATTTTGTATCGACCTTGAATCGGTACAAAACCCATTTCAAAGCCCCATATCGAATGGCTCTATTGAACTTGAGGAGTTAAAAACCCGACTCTGAGGAATGTTGAGACATCGGTTTCATTCGTCTAGTCGTCTCCTTGGGGTGCTCACATTCTATTCGTGTAAGAAGAGAAAGATGGAAGTATCGACTTTGTATTGATTATCGGGAGTTGAATCATGTCACCATCAAAAATAGGTACCGTTGCCTCGCATTGATGACTGTTTGACCCGGTTGCAAGGAGCAAATTCTTTTCAAAGATTGATCTTCGTTAGGATATCATCGGTTGAAGATTAAAAGCGATGACATTCAAAACTACTTTCGAGAACTCGATGCGGGCATTATGAATTCCTAGTCATGTCTTTTGGATTGACTAATGCTCTCTCTTTGCCTTCATGGATATGATGAGCAAAGTATTTGAGGAATATTTGGATCACTTTGTGGTCGTCTTTATTGATGACATCCTCATATACTCCAAAACCCCGTGAAGACCATGAAGCAACACTTGGTGATACTCAAAAAAGCCGTGAAAACAAAGCTATATGCGAGTTGAAGAAATGTGAGTTACGGCTTGAGGAAGTTGCATTCCTTGGGCGCGTGATATCAAATCATGGAATATCATTGACGACGACAAAGATTTGAAGCAATTCAAATTTGGGAGCAACCTAAGTCGATAATAAAATCGTAGCTTTCTCGGCTTATTTGGTTATTATCGGAGATTCGTAGAAGGGTTTTCTCGAATCGCTACTCCATTAACTTCGGTGACTCGAAAGATATCAAAATTTCGGTTGGGCGAGGAATGTGAAAAGAGTTTTCAAGAACTCGAGAGGAGACTCATTTATTTTGTTACGACAATACCATCGGCTCGGAGGATTTGTCATCTGATGGTGATGCTTGGGCAAAGGGTTAGGATGTGTTCTCATGCAACATGGGAAAGTCATAGCCTATGCCTCTCGACAACTCAAAAAGAATATGAGAGGAATTATCCTACTCATGATCTAGAGTTAGCGGCGATCGTTTTTTGCGCTTAAGATTTGGAGGCATTTACGTATGGAGAGAAGGTGGAGATCTATACGGATCATAAAAGCCTCAAATATTTCTTCACTCAAAAAAAAGGAACTCGACATGCGGCATGATGATCGATGGCTTGAGTTGTTGAAAGATTATGATCATACCATCGATACCATCTGGAAAAGCGAGCGTAGTAGGCGGCGCATTGAGTAGAAGATCATATGCAGATGCGAGTGCAATATTGTCAATGCAAAGACCCATTTTGTATGACTTGGAAAGGATGGAAATAGAGTTAAAGACTCGAGGGGACCCGTGTGATGATGGCGAATATCTGAGTGGGGCAGAACTTTAATCGATAAAGTTAAAAGTTGCTTCAAACTACGGACTGGAGGTGATGCGTATGAAGAAGAAAGTGCAAGAAGGTCTTTATTAGGAAGCAAGAATCGATGAAGAAGGAATACTTGAGTCGACTCGGACTTTGTGTTCTAATGATTACGACTTGAAGTATAAAATCATGATGGGCGCGCACAACACACCGTTTGCAATCCATCACAGGAGTACCAAAATGTATCGTGATCTTGACATACATTTTGGTGGAGCAATATGAAGAGAGAGATAGCGGGGTTTATCTCAAGGTGTCTAACTTGTCAGCGAGTCAAAGGGAGAGCATCAAGTGCCAAAAGGTCCATTGCAACCACTTGAAATTCTAGAATGGAAGTGGGAGCACATTACCATGGATTTAGATTCTTGGTCTTCCCAAGGTTTCTCAAGGCGTAGATGCGATTTGGGTCATTGTTGATAGATTGACCAAGTCTGCTCATTTTTCTTCTGGAATACGAGAAACTTTTTACTTGAGCGTCTTGCTAGTATGTACATAAGCGAGATCGTAAGATTGCATGGTATGCGGTATCCATAGTTTACGATCGAGACCCAAGATTCACTTCAAGATTTTGGGTTAGTTTGCAAAAAAGCTATGGAGCGGATTCTGATTTAGTTTGGCGTATATCATCCTCAAGCGGATGGGCGATCGGAAAGGACTATTCAAACTCTTGAAGATTTATTAAGACTACTGTGTCCTTGACTTTGAGGAAGTTGGGACAAGTTCTTACCATTGGTGGAGTTTTTCTACAACGACAATAGTTATCAAGCAAGTATTGGCATGGCTCCATTTGAGGCGTTGTATGGAAGAAAGTGTCGTTTCTCGGTATCTTTGGGATGAGGTGGGTGAAGCAGCGTTGTTGGGACCGGATTTGAGTGCGTATGACTCTGGAAAAGATTCAAAAGCGATCAAATGAGCGTATAAAAACCTCACAAGATCGACAAAAGAGTTATCTTGATCTTCATCGAAAAGGCGTGGAATTGATATTGGAGATCGTGTGTTGTTACGTGTTGCTCCATGGAAAGGAGTTACAAGATTTGGAAAGAGAGGAAAGCTCGATCCTCGATTCATTGGCCCATTTTAATCCTCGATCGAGTAGGGCTGTGGCTATAGACTAGCACTTACTTGAAGTATGTCTCGTGTTCATAACGTTTTTCACATATCTATGTTACGTAAATATGTGAAAGACCCGAACCATATTATTGAATTAGAAACGAGACGAGATAGAGGAAGATTTAACGTATGAAGAGTTACTGTTAAAATCTTGGATAAGAAGGATCATATTCTACGCTCTAAAGTTATACCTCAAGTCGAAGTTTTGTGGAGAAACCACGATGTGGAAGAAATGACACAGGAGTTAGAATGCGAGATGAAATCAAGGTATCCTCACCTCTTTGATATACAGTGCGCACCCTAATTTGAGGATGAAATTTCATAAGAAGGGAGGTTGTAAGACCCTGACTTTTATGAATAAAGAATAATTTTCTCGAAATATATTTTTTGAATATTATGGTGTGGATTTGATATAATGTTATAGTTGTGGGTAATATTTACAAATTTTTGCAAAAGTAAGCAAGTGGTTATATAATATTGATTGGTGGGGAATATTCGTTTTAACGGGGAATATTAAATGCGATGGCACAATCATTAGTGGACCCCCTAGCGGAAGTATTATTAGTAGTTAGAAAATGGCATAATTATCTTTTTTATAAAAATAACGCGGAAGTTTTTACAGTTAAAGCTGTTGTTGAACTACGGTAGTAGTAAAAAATGCGATGTCTGGCGTGGTTGTTTAGTAGTAGCACGGTATTGATTATTGATGCTTACGTGAGAAGTCACTCGGTTATACTCGATTATTATTACTACGATAATTCTTTGCATCATATCTCTCGTATTATTGATTCGATTATTGTCACGATATATCATGCATAATATGATATATTATTAAATCAATAATTGAGGCGACAAAGTTATTTATATTATTAAATTGCAATATTTACAATGTCTAGAAGTTACATCGAGGAGAGGTTTGGTCATCTAATTAATTGCGGCATGATAAGGAGAAATCCTTATCGAAAGCCCCCCCTCTTTCACAGGAGCGACTTTTGGTTGTTAAATATTGTGAGTTATAATATTAATGATGAATAAGTTCGTGTTGATTAAAGATGAAATTGATAGTTCCATTGTGTTGGAATTATTAGTGTTAGTGGAAATCGACATTTATTCGATATTAATTGATGTCTGGAAGTTATATTGACCCGATCGGGTAATTAATCGGATAAATGAGCAATTAATTGCTATTAATTCACATGATTATAACTATTTGTTCACATGTGTGTACTATTGATTCACATTCTTGTACTATTAGGGGGAGTTGGTGCAAGATTGATAATACTTGCATGACTAAGTTAAAAATGGAGGTATAGATGGGAGTCTTATCTTTATTGTAATTCGTATTTTCACATGATTATAACTATTGATTCACATGATTGAACTATTGATTCACATTATTTACTATTAGGGGAGGTGGTGCAAGTTTGATAATACTTGCGGGACTAAAATAAAAAATGAAAGAAAAGTTGAAGGTATTGTCTTTGTAATATTTTGAGCCCCAAAAGCGTGCGATTATCGAAACTATATTTTCTATAAATAGAAGCTCATTCTTCCTTCATTTCTCACCAATTCACTAAAGCTATAGAAGCAATTATTATAGAGAGAAATTATAGAGAGAAAAGAAGAAGAAGTACTGCTACCTCTCTACTCGAGTATCGGTTTTTTTCTAAGGTAGGGTATTATTATTTCTTTCGTATTCATGAAGAGAGCTTACATTATTCCATTCTTTATTTTATGTTGGAATTATTATTGGAATAACATTTTGAAATATTCCATTCTTTTTATTATTCCACATCATGGTGAAATTATTGCATTATTCCATTCTATTATTATTTATTGGAATAATTTGGAATAACATATTAATACCGCATCATGGTGAAATTCTTACATTATTCCATTCTTTATTATTACATTTGGAATATCACATGCATGTTGGATTTTTTATGACTGGTTCCATTCTTTATTATTACATTGGAATAACACACATATGCATATGATTTATCGCATGCGTGGTGAATTCTTTATTATTCATTCTTTATTATTACATTGGAATATCACATGCATGCGGATTATTCTTTGAGACTGGTTCCATTCTTTATTATTACATTGGAATAACACACATGCATGCATCATTGATCTATCGCATGCATGGGTGAAATTCTTACATTATTCCATTCTTTTTATTATTACATTTGGAATATCATGCACACACATATGGATTATGGCATGACTGGTTCCATTCTTTATTATTACATTGGAATAACACATACATGTGGATTATCACATGCGTGGTGAATGATCCTTCGTATTCATTCCTTATTAAATTGTGGAAATGATGCATCTACGTGGATTCTGCATGGCGGGTGAAAATCCATTTTGCGGTTTCATATATTCTATGATACTCATTTGGTTAAAGTTTTGGCTTCTATACTCCATGAAATTAGTAGAATATCACGGATATTTGCGCTTCATCGGTATCTTTTCATGGAAATATTCTTACGAGCATTCTTGAATTTTACTCCAAAGCGTATCATGTTGACAATTTGGGCGTAATTGATTTCAAGATAAATTAACTTATAAATCTTTAAAATTTATTCTTGAACTTGTTTTATTGAATTATTATGTCATTGTCATCATCCTCGTGCTTATATTATGATGATGAAAAGTCATCTTTGGCTTACGTGCGTAGATGGACTTGGTATGATTATGACGAGGGATTATTCGGTATAATCATGACTGTAATGTAATGTTATAAATGATGTGGTAAAAGTCCTCGGTGGCTTTGTAGTGCATTGATGGGCGATTTTTGGTATGATTATGACCGAGGATTATTCGGTATAGTCATGACCATTGATGATTTAATGAATATCCTTGGGCAGTAGTGCGGGGATGACTTCGATGATGTGGTTTATTTATTAAAATTTGAGTCTCGGTGATAAAAATTGATGAAAACATTTTAAATCATAGAAGATAGTAGATATCATGCTCTCTTGACTCTTCTAATGGATTGCTTATTAGCTGCTTGAGTTAAACTTGATGTCTATTGTATTTTATCGGTTTAACATTGTTGAAGACTAATGATAATTTATTACGCATTATCTTAGTCATAATATTTCTTCTTGGGCTAGTTGAGCTCACCCTTTCTTTCTTTGTTCTCTTGAGGAAATGAGAGCGTGGTAGGGACTAGTCGGGGAGCGGGTGATGGTCAGGATGATAGCATTAGTAGTCCTCACTATTACATTAAATAGTGTGACAATAAATGTAATGAGGACTCCATTGAGTGTGGATATTGTCTAGATGACAATATTCTTATTAAAACTCTTAGATTATGTTTTTTGTCGTATTTTTACATTGTTGTATAATTAAGTTTGTATTTGAATTTTGTACCATGTATTTGGCGACTCGAGATGGGTGATGTATACCTATTTTGAAGAAAATATTTTAAGTTATTTTCAATAACTATTAATATTATGTGATGAATTTCATTAATTAATTAATATTAATGGTAATTAATGTAATTAATAAATGTATTAAATAAATTATGGAAAAATAGAATTAACGATTTAAAAATTATATAAAAATGATTTAAGTGTTATAAAAATATTTTAAGTTATAAAATATAAATTTTGATATTTTGTCATAAGAATATTAATATTTTAATATTAATAGCAATTATCGGATAATGGATTTAACTATTTAAAAATCATATAAATATGAATTTGAAGTATTAAAAATACTTTGATATATTATAAATATATTATAATATTATGTTATAATTTTTATTAATATTTAATATTAAATAAATATTAATGATAATAGAATATTGTGGTATTTATATCATATAAATACAATATTAATGATTGAAAAACATGATAAATGATAATAATTATTTAAAAATTATTATGAGACTTGGAAAAATATTTTGACTGAATAATTAATTATCTAAGGTAATTGTGAACCAGTTTAGGTAGAGTCTTAAGGAAATTAGGCTCGATAATTGTCCGACCAGGCCGTCGGGATGTCAGAATTATGCCGGACTCAACTCTGACTGCAATAGTTTGACATGATACTAGGTCTTATGTGTTGTATAGACTGATAGGGTTATATGTTATGTGTTTAGGTTATTCTATGTTTATATATAATAGTATTATACTGTGATGATATTATTCTAATATTTGAAAATCAATATTATTACTATTAGGTCTTCAGACAAAGCTAAATAAGTTGTGTAACGATAATCAACGGACTAGGCAAGTTTTTCTTGAACTATTCTTTTAACTTGTGGTTAATCATTGTTGATTATCATGTCTAAGAATTATTAAATCGTAATCTGTGTATACTTCATGTATTCATCAGTTATGAAAGGCTAATCACCTTCATTATCATTCGGTCCAGATATAATTGATATGTTCATGTTCAATGTTCATTCAGCTATGAAAATTTATTCATCCTAGTTCACAATTATATTGTTGAATGTTAGCCAGCTATTATTCAAATTCTTTCAGTCATGATATATCCTCAAATAAAATTTTACTTGTTGGGCAAACTTGTTGCTCACCCTTGCTATATCATGATAAACATTGCAAATTAAAGGCGAATATATGGGATCTGAGGAAAAGTTAAAGACAAGTCCAACTTGGAATTATATGTGCAGTTAGAATTGTAACAGTAATGTATGATAATAACATTGTTTGTTAGATAGCATATTGAATTGTGTATAAGTTAAGGTTTTTGACCTTGGGGTAATGTGTAAAGTGTATTGTATAAACAATTTATGTTTATATCTTCCGTAATAGTTGTAGAATTAGTATACCAGATCCGTGGTGATTTGGGACCCGAATCTGGGGGTGCTACAGTTGGTATCAGAGCTGTTGGGTATGAATCTTAGGTAGGGTTACCTGAACTAATAACCGCAGTGATTAGGATAAGTACTAACTCAAATAGAGTTAGTGAGTCGGTAAGATTCAAAGACGAATCTCGACGGGTTATAAAGACACGGAGTTCCCTAACTCCGATAATAAAGGTGAACAGTAATGGTGGATAGATAGAGTCTAAAAGACTAAAGGCTCAGGGATATGAGATCATCAAATAAAATGATCATAGTATAAAAATGAATCATAATATATACGATGAGATCACCCCGTGATCTGCTATAGATCAATCGAATGATTGAAAAGTTTACAGCAAAGGTTGCTGTGTATCAATGGTACTACAAATTAGTACATTAGAAAAGGATTATGAATACGAGTTGAATGAAATTCTTATTAAGAAGGAGTTAAAATTAGGTGGGGATTTCAAGTGAGGACTCGTGAGGAGTTGTATGATTCCTTGCTATGAGCGAAGAATTGTACTTAGTGTAAAAACCACTTAGTTTCTGGCACTGATAATCATTGAAATGTATGTGCCGCGCTATTTTCTATATACCTGTTGAGAAGGTGATTCTTTTCTCAAGTTTATAACAGATAGGTAGGGTATAGGTAGAGAATATCAGGTTAAGTACGAGTTCTTAAAACTCATACTTATGGTATGTTCGTGACTCATGATTATATGAAATGTTTATGAACCCCTTAGCGAATGGACGCCAAATGTCTGTCTAGGACAAGTTCTTAAACTCATATGATTGTGGAAAGTTCCTGAACTCATAAGTGTGGTAAGTTTGATGAATTTGGTATAGTTTTGTGTGAATGGAATATTGAGGATAATAGGAATAGATAGACTGTTTAAGCAATTGATCATTAGTGGAGACATAGGTTTTCCAAAACTCCTAGCTATGCTAGACTTCGAACTTTTTGGACATCAAGCTAAATACGCACTATGTGCTTTTGAAAATGAATTTTTATTCTCAACTCCTTGTGACTATTGTGTATGTGTGGACTTCGGGCCATCGACACCTCGTTACCTGTTGAGATGATAAAACAGATTTGCAATAATTTTTGAAAGGTTTAAAGAATAGTCTATGCTAATTGTTTTGGCTAGACAAAAATGATTTAAAATATAAAAATGTATTTTATTTATCATTAATGTACCATGTAACCTGGTGCAAGATTGATAAAAAATGATGGAGTTGTAAATAAAGAAATACTTAGTGTTGAATTTGATCTAAAATCGTTATTCCACTATTGTATGATGTGTTATGACAAAGTCATATAATGACGGCATCCTCAAACGGGTTGTTAATACTGATTATGACATCGTGGCGTCATTTTCAAACTATTTTCAAAATTTTAATTTGCAACGGGGTTTTGGATATACCTTAATATTTTATTTGAAATTGATTATTGATATGAGTCTAAGCTATTTGATTCAGCTAGACCAACGTTTATGAAAACTCTAAGTGTTCTTTGAAAATTTTCCCGAACCAAATTGTTTTGGTGCGGATTCCGTTAAAGACTTAGGTAAGAAAATTGTGTGCACCTAAGACGGATAGAGGAGCAGGGAAAAATTGTTCCAACCAACGATGACTTAGCGAAGATAGGGCATATCGGGCTAATTACCCTATGTGTCTGTAAGTATGACGATTTTGCGGATGAATTTCTGTATAACCTTTGCAAAAATGACAGACAATAGTCTATATAACTCCTCAGCACTATTTGAAAAATTTTACTCTTATGAGGGATGTATTGGGTAGCATGTGATGCTGTGTATGAATGATGTATGGTGCAGGTATAAGGTGTAAGTTGAATTTTGGGGACGAAATTCTTGGAAGAAGGGGTGAAATGTGATAACTCGAGAATTTAAAAAATTATTTAAATCTTAAATGATGGATTAGAGATTAAATAATGACTGAGAGCGGAAAATAAGTGAATGGATTTGAGATTTACGGGAAGGAAATTTGTAAATTTAAAATTCTTGTGGTGAATTATTCAGATTAAGTATATAAGTGTAGAAGCGAGGATCAAGTGCATACCCTTATCTTACTCACCCATGCTCACCCCCTTTAAGTATGAACACGTGACGGTTTCGATCATACAACCAAACAAATCTATACTTTTAGCGATGGACAACATATAACGTCGTTAAAATTATAGACGACGGTAGTATGACCAAACCGTCACTGGGTCCGTCGCTAAAGGGGGGTGAGCACGGGTGAGTAAGATAAGGGGTATGCACTTGATCCGGACCGTATAAGTGTATATGTGTATATGGTCATACATGTGTGCAGTTTGTGGTTAAGGGTTAAGGGTTGATCAGATAATTTATATCAGTGGCAAAAACCTAATATTATATTAAGAATATTAACGTTCAGTTAGAAAACCCTAATGGTTGATAAGAAACCCTAGAAATCGGTTCTAAAACCCTAGTTTTAGTTCTAGGAATCCAAAACCCTAATCGGGAATATTAAAACCCTAATTTGAAATTCAAATCAGAATTTAAGACTGTTAAGTAATTGTGTTACGTGATTAATGATGTGTGTTATTAATTATAACCTAATTAGGGAAAACCCTAATGAATAATTAGAAACCCGAATTATTAGAAACCCTAATTTTTAATTTGAAACCCTAATTACTAAATTAGGAATCCTTAATCCTAATGTTCAAGTCTAAGTAATTAGGAAACCCTAATCTAATTAGGAAACCATAATTACAAATCTTAATTTTCTATTTTTAAAATCTAATTTGAAACCTTAATTATTCCGTTAGAAACCTTAATGTACAATTATGGGACCTAATTGCTAATTTAGCAAATTTTAATTAGGAAATATTAATCCTAATTTTCTAAGTCCTAATGTGATTAGGAAATTATAATATAATTAGGAAACCCTAATTATATTTTAGAAATCATAATTTTCCATTTTAAAATCTAATTAGAAAATCTTAAAATTTTATTTTTTTAAAACCTTAGGGTTAAACCTTAAGGGTTAAACCACAAAGGTCAAACCCTAAGGGTTGTAACAAATGTCATTTGTGCCATTAAATTTGTGTACAAAATGACTATACTACCCTTTTGCAATTCTTTAATGAGATGGAGTAAGAATCTTGCCATATTTTGGAGTTGGTGACCTAATAGATCGGCCATGTATTTGAGAATAACACAACTCGGCCATTATATCTCAACCACTTCATTACATTCATCATATAGATAGATCAAGAGAGAGAAAGGTGTACATTCATACCTCATTTGTTCATAATCACCCAACCAAGTCTCTCTCTCTTTAGACCCACGAAATATATTAGTAAATGGGTCCTCAATCGGGTCCCTACTACTTCCATAACAAATCGGTAACCCTTGATTCAAGATCGAGGCTCAAAATGGTATAAAATCCTAATATTTGAAATCCTATGATTTCATGTTATTTATTTGTTGTTGTTTATTGTTTAAAGTTGTGTAATAGAATGTTTTTGAGTGATGCGGGTTGTAATAACATAGATCCATAACATCTAAATGCACGAATTTAAAGATATCAAAATATAGAAAAGTTGGAAAATATGGTCCGACAAGCTAATGTCGGGGCCTCTAGATTCTTCTACGTGTTAATGATTTATGGTGTTTGAAGTTGTATATGTGTAGTATGCCATGTAGACTATGATTTGGAACTGGACAAAGGGTCAAATAATGTCTAGATCTTAAGATATAAGCGGTTAAAACTCATTGACCGATCACGCGGGTTTACAGGTAACCCGAAACCCAGATTTTGTCGACAACATTTTTCGAGCCTACGATCTTGCTCTTTTTTTTTTTGTTTTAGTCCGTTTTAGTGCTTTAATCTTGTAGCGACATGAGGACTACACATCCATGCTTTTATATTACTCGGATCATGACCGAATGAAAATTAATCATGGTCAAACCTAGGTTGACCAAGTGCACGGGTTCCATTTTGCAAAACCCAGATTCTTGAAGAACATGATTACGACAATGTTTGTGAAGACTTAAATCTTGCGTTTGTGTTGTAGTTATCTGATTAAGTGTGATATTGTTGTACCACGACATATAGTCTTCATGATTAAACCTTGTAATCACACAAATGAGACCTAGGATGCAAAATATGAGGATTCAAAGTAGCAATCCTAACCTACTCTTCATTTCTAGGTAACCCAGAAATGAAGAACATCTTCTGACAACATGTTTGGAGCTTTATATCTTCTTGATCTGTTGAAGTTTAGCTATGAAAGGAATTTTTGGTTGTAGTATTACATAAATACTACAATATTAACACTTTAGACAAACCAGAAACCTTAAGATCTATGATCTGTGGGTGGTCAAACCTAGCATCCGGATAACAAGCTATTGTTAGGTTTGTAAAATTCATGTGCGCAATCAAATTGCAAAATAATGCGGAAGCGTGTAAAAATCAGAGTTTAAAAAAAATTTACAAACCATATACCCGGATCACCCTTTATGCATAATTATTAATTAAACGAAAAGATAAAGAATAAATCATACCCTTGAAGATCGAGCTTCCTGTACAAGTTCACCTCCAAATCCTTTCGCGTTCGATCTTGAATCCACCGGGTTTGGTTCCTTCCTTTGATCGGCGTTAGCCACCCAAATGTTTGGCCTCTAGAGGTGATCCACCAAGGAAGAAGAAAATTCAAGAAGAAGGGTGGTTGGCTAAACCTAGTTTTCTATCTCTATAGAAAGGTGTACTCTCCAACAATTGGAATTATTACGTATGTTGAAAAATCAACAACCCATCACACCCATAATAAGACTCCTCTTATTTATAGATGTGGGCAACCCACCTTAACAATTAAGGAATTGGGTTTATTTAATTAATTAAATTCTTTTAATTAATTAAGCTCCCTAATCTTATTAGGGATAATTAATTAAACTCTTTTAATTAATTTAACCTCTAATCTTATTAGGAATAAATGAGAGTACTTATATTAAATTAATTCCTAAACTCTTTTAGAAATTAAAATAATAATAATTGTAATAATATTAATAAGACTCCTCTTATTAATTTATATTTAATATTTCTAAAATATTAAATAATAAATATTAAGCTATTTAATTTATTCTATCACCATAGATTAAATTAAATATACTTAACTTTATATTATTACGATTATGCCATTAACTTCTTAAATAATTATTCTTCCTTTTATGGTGTGACCCTTTAGGTTCTCCATATTAAAAGGTTGTGAATAAATCAATTAGAACAATTCTAATCTTATTTAAATAAATAAATTAAACAATTAATTTATTTAAATAATATTTATTCTCTGATAAGGATAAGCCTCCCTAGCGATCAGCGACTTTCCGGATAATATAGATTTCAACATTAATCATAAAAGAACCTTTGAGTAAATAGTTACCGTATAATTCAATCCTTCCACCATCTGATGTCCCAATTAAATATAAGACATGGAATTCTTTGTCAAGTCTTATTTTATTTAATTATATGTATTTCGATCCTTAAATGCACTGACTCAAATAATGCAAATTAGAAACTCCTTTCTAATTTCATTACGCTTAGCCGAGGACTCTTGGGTTGTCATTTATCGAATCACATAGGACATTTCTCTTCTTTTATTAGAAGTGGTAGATTCTTTATTGATCATACATTATCTCCATGTACAACTTATTATACCCAAGCATACCCTTTGATATACCCTAAGGGTCTTAAGGAATAAGTCAAAGTATAACTCATCATACACAAGATACTATGATGATCTCAAGTCAAGGATCACTTGTACTACTATCACTCTGAGAATTCCTATTGACAGACAAATAAAACTCCATTAGGTATTCCTTAGCGAGCCACGCGTTAAGTGAACTTATTCTCTAATAAGCACCTACATACTTGCTTTAGTGTCTCCACACAAATGATCATGAGATCAATCATCCTCATCGATGAGCAAGCAGCGTATGTACCAATCTATCAGGATTCACTAATCCCCAATTTAGTAATCAATGATTGGGAACTATTTTAGTTTTAAGCTTTCTAAGAATTTAGATCTCATTAGAATGATCATCATCATTATTCTAAAAGCATTGCTTAAAACTATGGGTTTATCACATATTTTAAAAAGCGACATCATGTAGATAATTAAAAGCCTTTAATAAATTAATACTTTTTATTAATAAATGAATAAGATTGTTACAAAGTATATGCTTTATCATCAAACATGATTGGTTTGTGTGCATACTACTTTCAATCTCCCACTTGCACTAAAGCCGATCGTCGTGGTATCTATATACTCTTCTTCTCTAAGTGGCGATTATCCTGTTGTTGGATAAGCTTTAGTTAATGGATATGTAATGTTGTTCATGAGAGTCCACTATCTCTATAGTAATTTCCCATCTTTCAATGATTCTAATAATCAAATGAAAGTGCCTGACACATGTTTAGATCCAAGATGAGACTTAGGAACTATTCTAGTTACGTAATGAACTTTTAATCCAAACAATCAACTTGCGACTTCATTTATAGCTATATACTTTGTCTTTATCACTAAACCGGCAACTCTTTCTTTGTTTGGAACCTTTCAATTCTTTGCACCTTTGTTTCAAGATAACACTTTACCTTAAAGTGGATTTTTCTCTGTAAATCTTAGTGCATGCGAAAAACTTGAGTCATTAAGCTCTCTAGTTTTAATTTAGACCCACCATGTTTGCTCACATCCTTAGTGTCGGTTAAGCACTTTAAGATGTTTTTCACTTTACTTCGTAGTGAACTTCTCCCGAATATGGTGATCGACATCGGTCTCGTATATTTCATTGCATACATGATAATTACTCATGTGACCTCTCTTTTCGAGAGTCTGTGGGGACTATTAAGAGATACACTCCATAACTCATCGACATGAGACATCTCTTGAGTTTGCCATGCTAAGCGACTTTAGCATCAAATGAATATCGTTCCTTGGGTTAAGTCGAGCATCCTTTTAAATCTATCTATATAGATTTTATCCCCAATTAAGATACTCTTCCCAAATCATTCGTGGAGGAATGTTTAGACAACTTTATCTTTACTGATTGTAGCATTGGTATATTATTCCTCATTCGTAGTATATCAACATATAATACTAGAAATTTCACGATGCTCCCACTGACCCTTTTGTACACACTAGGTTCATTCTTATTTTTGATAAAATCAAACTCTTTTGATTGCTCATCAAAATAAATGTTCCATATTTGAGAAACTTGCTTCAATCCATTTCTCTGAGTGTCTACAACACTTACCTCATCGTATGTAACTCTGGATCATCATCTTCTATGATGCGTACCTCATCATCATCATCTATGATGAATCCATACCTCCTAGGTATCTTGATCTTACTATTCGAGTTACTGATTGGTTTTGTGGTACAATAGGTCTATCTATAGGTTCCTCTTATTTGACTTATAGTGTTTTGTGGTTCTTGAACTCTTCAAGATCTATTATCCTCCCACTAGCCCCTTGATGATAAACACCTTTATCTTAGAAAGCGGCGTGTTCATAATAAACACCTTTTGCTAAGTAGGATTATAGAACATATACCCTAAACTTACTTTAGGATGTCCCACAAATCATACATGTCAAATCTTGTCCCAAGCTTATCCTTTGAAACCTTTTCACATAAGTTGGACAACCCTTATATCTTAACATACTTAAGATTAGGAATCCTCACATCCATAACTTTTATGGAGTCTTGGGGGTAGGATTTTGAGGTTACCATTTTTCGTGAATATGCGACCATTTCTAGGACATAACCCTAGAAGGATCTTTGGAATGTCGGTAAAATCATTATGGACCGCACCATGTCCAACAAGTACGATTTTCCTTTCGGATACATCAATCAATTATTACGTATCGGGAGGTGTCCATTATGAGAAAACCATTTGAGATGATCTAGAAACTTATTGCACAAGTATTTATTCCTTGATCTAATCAAAAAATCTTAATACTTTGCAAATCTGTTTTACTTCTGAATTCTTTGAACCTTTCAAATAATTCACACTTGTATTTTAGCAAATACACACATTCAACTCTTTGAATGATCATCTCCTTTTCTTATACTAATTTGTTCAATATGCAAAATTATTTTTCATATAAGTCAGTATACAAAATTTATTAAGTAATATTCGATTCTATACAAAACATTATTATTATAAATAGAACAACAATTGTTCTTAATTATAATACCAAAGATTTCATTGTCCAACAATAAAATGGAAATAATATTTTTAACAAGAACTGGAATACAATAACAACTTATTGACTTAATAGATTTGCCCGTAGGCATCGCTAAACTATAAGTTTCTATGGCTAATATGGCAACCTTTGCTTCATTTTCCACACATAGGATTACTTATATTTGTTTAGCTTTCTACTTTTGTTTGGTCCTTTCATAAATCTATATTTATGATAACCAAAGTCGGTATCCAATACCCAAGTAGAACCTTGACTTAAAGAAAAATTTATTTCAATCATGAACAAAAAGCGTATTATAGCTTGAAACTTCACTAAGCTTCTTTGGTTAGCCTGCGCAAGATACTTCTCATGATTTCTTTCCGGTGTCGGGCTTATTGTAGTGGAAGCAAACTCATTTGCTATCCGTATCAGTTTTGTTCTTATTATCCTTTGTTTATGCCTTTCATTTACCTTCTTTGAATCGTTCTTCTTTTCAGAAGATCCTTTGGCCCCTACCAGTAAGACTTGGTTTTTCTTGGTTGGAAAGTGACTCTCAACATTTTTCAATATGTTAAGCAAATCAGCGAGGCTGATATCTAGCTTGTTCATATGAAAAATTCACAACAATTGTGAAAAGAGTCCGGGAGTGAGTGCAAGATCAAATCTTGGCTCAACTCTCCATCCATGACAAAACCAGTTGTCCTAATTGATCAATCAAATTGATTATGTTAAAAACTTTTTTATGCATCTTATAGTGCCATTGGCCATTCTAGATCGGAAGAGCTCCTTAGATGTCGATATCTATCGGTCCTACTTTCCTCACCATCAACTACTTGATGTGCGGGGAATATAGTAGGAGCATCCATAGTTTCATCTTGTTTGAAGCTCGTTACTCGTGGATGCGAGCATGATGCATTGAGCCAATTGTGCATCATCTTGCCACTTTCTAAAAGTAGTAATCTCTTCCTCGGAGGCATTATGCGCAACCATTGCGAGGATAGGCGTATTAAGGACATAAGATAGCTTTTCGAATATGAGAACTATTCTCATATTCCTTAACCAATCCGTTTAATTGATTGCGATTAATTTAGCATCTAATATGCTTCATGATGATAGTAATTTTAGACATTGTAAAATTACGTAAATGAATTTGTAATTAACAACATTTTAACATACATTCTTTTATTAATTACCAAAATAATTTAGGTCTTGTTTTAAATTGGTATCTCCACTATTTTCTTCAAACTATATTACCCTCACTTATATAGTTAAAGCAAAATCTAATTAAAGATTTGCTAGTGAGAATAAGGATCCCATTTCAAATGTATATAGCCTTGTGGTGACTGACAAAAACTATATATAAATAAATAGGTAGACAACTTTTGTCAATTACATCAACTATGTAACTCCTTGTATTTTGCCTCTTAGATTATTTTGATCAGTGGTGGCACATCGAATCAAAATTATCAAGTTAAGTCGACCTAGCACTCCATATATTCAAAAAGAAAAATATCATCCTTGTGGTGACACAACAAAACAATATTGTTCAATTTTCTTTATAAGCATCAAATGTGATAAATTAACATCTTAAATACTTAATACTTGCCTTGTGGTGTGACACAACAAACTCATATTAAATATTTAATACTCTATTAATTTTATCATGCTAGAAGGCGACGTTCGATATTCCAAATATCTTTGAGCGCTTAGGACTTAATATAAAAATTGAGGGGTTTGTTATTAATTTGTCTCATCTTGTTTAGCTAGCGCATGCATATATATATATATAAAATACGCGTCATATTAATGAACATGCGAAGCATGTTTGCATAATATATATATATATATAGAATAAGCATGCACATATAGAATACTATATTCTACGGATTGATTATGGACTTTTATTCTAGTTTGGTTCACTAGAGCCACCAAGTGAACCAAAAGGTCAAACCTCCCAAGGGGTGCAAGAAATAATATTTAAATATAAATATTACATTTAAACTTAGGGCTCCATTACAAAGCGGGTCTTCAAGCGCTTCTTGTCCTTGATCTCTAATTCTTCAAAATTAATTCTAAATATTCCTATTACAAAACTATTTTAAAATAAATAGAAACCTTGATCATTCGTGATCGAGGGAAGTACATAGGAGGAGAATAGAATTTACATTAAGAAAAATTAGAGAAGGCAGTCTGTGAGACCCCATTTAATAAAACCCATACATTCATGCATCAACTAAAATAAAATCCAATCACATTGGTGATAGTCCATAATCAATCCCATTTATTATCATACACATCACCGTATGCATCGATAAATAACATTCATCTTATGAATAATAAACATTTAATATATATATTGATATCATTTAATGGGCAAATTTAGTTAGTATAAAATCTATTTTTGAATCAAAATAAACTCTTTATTTTAATCCAAATTTAAATCAAAATAAAACTATTTTATTTTAATTTATCTAATTTTGAATAAAATAAACTATTTTATTTTAATCAAAATTTTAATCAAAATAAACTCCTTTATTTTAATTAATTATGGAATCAATTCCATAAAAAAAATCTTTAATTAAAATAAACTCTTTTATTTTAATTAATTATGGAATCAATTCCATGTAAAAAAAATCTTTTATTAAAGGAAACACGGATATTCTTTTCCTATTTACAAATAAACTCCTTTATTTTGAATAATATGAAATCTTATTTCATATTTAAATAAACTCCTTTATTTAAGGAAACATGGATTCTCTTTCCTATTCACAAATAAACTCTTTTATTTTGAATAATATGAAATCTTATTTCATATCTAAACAAACTCCTTTATTTAAGGAAAAATAGAATCAATTTCAACTCCAATTAGTTAGCATGGAATCCAATTCCAACTCTAATTAGTTAGCATGAAATTCTAATTTTAAAATTAAAATAAATTCTTTTATTTTAAGATTAAAATAAACCTTTTATTTTAAAATTAAAATAAATATTTTATTTTAAGTATAAAATTATTATATATATATATATATATATATATATTATATATATTTATATATATATATATATTATATATATATAAATTATATATATATATATATATATATATATTATACCATTCCTTTGATCTTGATTTAGTGCCATTATAATTTACTAGTTTCTTTGTTTCCCTTTTTTTTACATTTGCTTTTAATTAAAGTAGTCATGTGAAAAAAGCAAGCCCATATAATTACTTCTTGAAGACTTTTATATATATATATATATATATATAATATAATAACTTTTATTTGATAACTTTTGTAAGCCTTGAAGATGGGTCACGTGAACTATAACAATTCATGCCAAATAAAAAATAATAATGCACATTAAGTAGAAAAAAAAAAAATGCATGCATTTACTTTTTTTTTTTATTATTTATTTATTTATTAAATTTTATACAATAAAATTATGCCCAATTAAATTATTCTAAACACATATCAATATACATATTAAATTAAAACAATTAATAATTAGCATAAAGGTTTGGCTCGATGCCCTTTGTTAGGTTTGTAAAATTCAGTATGCATGATCAAATTGCAAAATAATGCGAAGCGTGTAAAAATCGAGTTTAAAAAATTTACAAACCATATACCGGATCACCCTTTATGCATAATTATTAATTAAGCGAAAAAGATAAAGAATAAATCATACCCTTGAAGATCGAGCTTCCTCAGTACAAGTTCACCTCCAAATCCTTTCGCGTTCGATCTTGAATCCATGGGTTTGGTTCCTTCCTTTGATCGGCGTTAGCCACCCAAATGTTTGGCCTCTCAGAGGTGATCCACCGAGGAAGAAGAAAAATTCAAGAAGAAGGGTGGTTGGCTAAACCCTAGTTTTCTATCTCTATAGAAAAGGTGTACTCTCCCAACAATTGGAATTATTACGTATGTTGAAAAATCAACAACTCATCACACCCATAATAAGACTCCTCTTATTTATAGATGTGGGCAACCCACCTTAACAATTAAGGAATTGGGTTTATTTAATTAATTAAATTCTTTTAATTAATTAAGCTCCCTAATCTTATTAGGGATAATTAATTAAACTCTTTTAATTAATTTAACCTCCTAATCTTATTAGGAATAAATGAGAGTACTTATATTAAATTAATTCCTAAACTCTTTTAGAAATTAAAATAATAATAATTGTAATAATATTAATAAGACTCCTCTTATTAATTTATATTTAATATTTCTAAAATATTAAATAATAAATATTAAGCTATTTAATTTATTCTATCACCATAGATTAAATTAAATATATTAAATATATTATTACGATTATGCCATTAACTTCTTAAATAATTATTCTTCCTTTTATGGTGTGACCCTTTAGGTTCTCCATATTATTAGGTAGGTTGTGAATAAATCAATTAGAACAATTCTAATCTTATTTAAATAAATAAATTAAATAATTAATTTATTTAAATAAATATTTATTCTATAGGGATAAGCCTCCTAGCGATCAGCGACTTTCCGGATAATATAGATTTCAACATTAATCATAAAAGAACCTTTGAGTAAATAGTTACAAATGCAATTCAATCCTTCCACCATCTGATGTCCCAATTAAATATAAGGCATGGAATTCTTTGTCAAGTCTTATTTTATTTAATTATATGTATTTCGATCCTTAAATGCACAACTCAAATAATGCAAATTAGAAACTCCTTTCTAATTTCATTACGCCTTAGCCAAGGACTCTTTGGGTTGTCATTTATCGAATCACATAGGACATTTCTCTTCTTTTATTAGAAGTGGTAGATTCTTTATTGATCATACATTATCTCCATATACAACTTATTATACCCAAGCATACCCTTTGATATACCCTAAGGGTCTTAAGGAATAAGTCAAAGTATAACTCATCATACACAAATCTACTATGATGATCTCAAGTCAAGGATCACTTGTACTACTATCACTCTGAGAATTCCTATTGACGAGACAAATAAAACTCCATTAGGTATTCCTTAGCGAGCCCACGTTCGATGAACTTATTCTCTAATAAGCACCTACATACTTGCTTTAGTGTCTCCACACAAATGATCGTGAGATCAATCATCCTCATCAATGAGCAAACAGCGTATGTACCAATCTATCAGGATTCACTAATCCCCAATTTAGTAATCGATGATTGGGAACTATTTTAGTTTTAAGCTTTCTAAGAATTTAGATCTCATTAGAATGATCATCATCATTATTCTAAAAGCATTGCTTAAAACTATGGGTTTATCACATATTTTTAAAAGCGACATCATGTAGATAATTAAAAGCCTTTAATAAATTAATACTTTTTATTAATAAATGAATAAGATTGTTACAAAGTATATGCTTTATCATCAAACATGATTGGTTTGTGTGCATACTACTTTCTAATTTATGAAGATCAGGTTTGGCCAAGAACACTTTCAATGACGGTTTTATCTTTAAAAGCACCTTTAGCGACGATTATTTATAAAATTAATTATTTTATTAAATAATTAGTATTATATAGTTTTTAATTATGAAAATACAAAATAAATTCCTTAAAATTATTTTAAAGTCCAAAAATGGGTTTTAATTATTTTGAATATATTTCATTAATATTTAATTTTTTTAGAATATTAATGTATTTAATTTATTTAATTATAATATTAAATAAATTACTTAAAATTTAATGATTTTAATACTTGAAAAATCATTTAAAAATATATTATGGTATAAGAAAATATTTTAAGTTATTTTCAATAACTTTTAATATTATGTGATGAATTTCATTAATTAAGTAATATTAATGGTAATTAATGTAATTAATAAATGTATTAAATAAATTATGGAAAAATAGAATTAACGATTTAAAAATCATACAAAAATAATTTAAGTGTTATAAAAATATAACTTTTGATATTTTGTCATAAAAATATTAATATTTTAATATTAATAGCAATTATCGGATAATAGATTTAAGCTTGTTTAAAAAAATCATATAAATATGATTTTGAAGTATTAAAAATACTTTGATATATTATAAATATATTATAATATTATGTTATAATTTTCAATAATATTTAATATTAAATAAATATTAATGATAATAGAATATTGTGGTATTTATATCATATAAATACGATATTAATGATTGAAAAATCATGATAAATGATAATAATTATTTAAAAATTATTATGAGACTTGGAAAATTATGTTGTTGAATAATTAATTATCTAAAGTAATTGTGAACCGGTTTAGGTAGAGTCTTAAGGAAATTAGGCTCGATAATTGTAGAAACTAGGGCCTCGGGATGTCGAGGAATGTCGGACTCAACTCTATTGATCGTAATAGTTTGACTTGATACTAGGTCTTATGTGTTGTATATGGTGATAGGGTTATGTGTTATGTGTTTAGGTTATTCTATGTTTATATATAGTAGTATTATATTGTGATGATATTATTCTAGTATTTGAAAATCAATATTATTAATATTAGGTCTTGAATAAAGGTAAATAAGTTAACGTCATCGATAATCAGCCGGACCCGGTGCAAGTTTTTCTTGAACTATTCTTTTAACTTGTGGTTAATCATTGCTGATTGCCATGTCTAAGAATTGTTAAATCGTACTCTGTGCATATTACATGTATTCATCAAGTATGAAAGGCTGATAACCTTCATTACTATTCTTGAGATATAATTGATATGTCCGTATTCGATGTTCGATTCGACTATGAAAATTTATTCATGCTAGTTCACAATTATATTATTGAATGTTAGCCAACTATTATTCAAATTCTTTCAGTCATGATATATCCTCAAATAAACTTTTACTTGCTGGGCAAACTTGTTGCTCACCCTTGCTATATCATGATAAACATTGCAGATTAAAGGCGAATCGTGATTCTGAGGAAAAGTTAAAGACAAGTCCGAGTTGGAATTATATATGCGAGTTAGAATTGTAATGATAATGTATGATAATAACATTGTTTGTTAGATAGGATATTGAATTGTGTATAAGTTAACGTTTTCGACCTTGGGGTAATGTGTAAAGTGTATTGTATAAACAATTTATATTTATATCTTTCATAATAGTTGTAGAATTAGTATACCGGATCCGTGGTGATTTGGGACCGAATCAGGGGTCTTCAAGTACCCAGCGTATAGTGGTAGGTTTAAATAACCGAATTTGAATGTGTCATGATAATCAACACTAGGGCGTTGATGGAACCCATTAACAACTAGTTGCGCTTTGTACTGTCAATGGAGCCATCGTAAGCGTTTAATTTGAAAAATCCATTTACAACCAACAAGATTTTCCTTGCAATTAGGTGGGACAAGTCCCATGTGCCATTCTCGCACAAGAGCATCATACTCCTCGGACATAGCTTTGGCGCCATTTATTATCTTTAAGTGCTTGGTTCAATGTTTGTGACTCAAGTTGAGGGTTTGATGTAGCGATGAGATTAAGTTTACGAATTGGTTTATGGATTTTGTTTTTAGCACGAGTGGTCATGGTGTGGGTGTTAGTGGGTGGTATTATAGGAGGAGGGTCTGGAGAGAGTGGTAAAGAAGAAGAGGGTTTGTTGTGTGGGTTATTATTAGTGGTGGGGAATGTTACGGTAGAAAGGATGAGGAGTGGTCGGTGGGAGATTGTACATGAGAGGAATTGAGTCCGAGGCGCTATTTGTGGAGGGTGTGTTGAGTGGTCCAAGTAGCGGGAAGAAATGACACTGATGGAAACTAATTGGGGGAGTGTGTCAGGCTTGGGCGACTTAGATGACTTTGAATGGATTTGAATGGAAAATAGATTCCACTGAATCGAACATTACGGGATGTATAAAGTGTAGAAGTTGAAGGATCAAGGCGGAGATAGGCACTTTGGGTGAGGAGTACCAAGCAGACACCTGAGGATGAAGGACTCAAGTTTGTCACTAGAATAGGGACGAAACCATGGATAACATAAATAACCAAAAATATGAAGCTTTGTTGTGCGCCCCAAAATAGGTACACATCACCCATTACGAGTTGTCAATACATGGTGCGAAACAACTACAACTTTATTATTACAATGATAAAATTGTGAGTTTGAATACAAATATTATCTTCTAGACAATATCTATACTCAAATAAATCCTCATCACATTTATTGATACATTATTTTACAAAATGGTGAGGACTACAAAACAACTCTCTCTAGAACCTTCATTCCATACCCAGAGGCTAAGTACTTGCTATATTCTCGCCTCACGAGAAGAAAAATGGAACAAAAAGGAAAAGGGTGAGCTCAACTAGCCCGATAAAGAATATTATGACTAAGATAATATACAACAAATTATCATTAGTCTTCAACAGAAAAAAATCTAATAGAATACAATAGACAACAAGTTTTAAATCAATATTCGCAATGAAAATAATCCCAAAATTAGGTATACATCACCCATCTTGAGTACGCCACTTACATGGTGCAGAATTTAAATACAACTTATTAACATAAGCGTAGGTGTACAATCGACATAAGCGTGAGTTTAAATACAAATATCGTCTACTAGATATTATACAAACTCAAACAAAAAGTCCTCATTACGATTATTATCACACTATTTACGAGAATAGTGAGGACTACTAATCTTATCTTGAGGACCATCACTTTCGTTTCCCAGGCTCGTCCCGGCTATATTATCATTTCACGAAGAAAACGGTGAAAGAAAGGGTGAGCTCAACTAGCCCGATAAGAAATATTATGACTAAGATAATGCGAGAATAAATTATCAATAGTCTTGATAATATTAAAGCGATAAAATACAATGACACACCGGTTTAAGCTGCGGTGAATATCTGATCCATTAAAAAGTTGAGTAGAAATAAAAGTCTACTATCTTTTAGGTTTTAAAGGTTTTTCATCTTTTTATAGTGAGACTCGACTTTAATAAATATTCACATCATCGAATCACCTTACACTTTTCTGACGAGGATATTCTTTAGTATCGCGACCACAATTATTCATGCACTACGGGCGAGAATATTTGTGTATTCATTAATGGTCATGATCATGCCAATTTGTCCATCGATGCACTTCTGACCTTTGAGGATTTTTATCACATCATTTGTAACATTACGGTCGTGATTACATAGAATAGTCTCAGTGGTCGTAATCATACCAAGTCCATCTATGCACTTCTGGCCCCACGGATGACTTTCAAAAAAATATAAACATGAGGATGATGACAATGATATAAGAATTGATAAAACAAGTTCAAGAATTATTTTATCCGAGGAATTATTAACGTCAAATTATCAACATAATCTTTGTTTTGTAGAGTAAAATTCAAGAATGATCGGAAGAATATTTCCATGAAAAGATCTTTGGATGAAAGCATAAATATCGAGGATATTCTACTAATTTCATGGAGTATAGAAGTCAAAGTTTTAACCAATTGGGTATAATAAAGAATGGAATAACAAAAGAAATCACCGTGCATGCGATAGGCCGCGCAGACGAGGTTATTCAACGAGAATAATAAATAACGGAACGGTCGGTGAAATTCACACCAAGCGGGATGTTCAGCGAGAATAATAAAGATGGAACCCGATCCGGTGTAAAACACAGCGAGATAGGATATTCAGGAAGAATAAAAAAGCGGAACCCGGTCGGTGTAAAACACCTGACGAGGATGTTCAGCCAGAATAATAAAAAAGCGGAACCGGTCGGGTGTAAAACACTGAGAGGATGTTCAGCGAGAATAATAAAAAAGGCGGAACCCGGTCGGTGTAAAACACCACAGACGAGGATGTTCAGCGAGAATAATAGAAGAATGTCACCAAGTATAGGGTAAACCACTTATCTGAGGTTATTCCATGAGAATAATAAGCGATGGAATAACAACAGTTCTCTTCATGAATAAGAAAGAATAACACCCCTTACATTTGGTAGGAGATTGAATCTTTGCGGCGGTGTAGTAACAAAATACTCTTCTTCTTTCTCTCTTATTCTCTCTATACTTTCTCTCTCTATAAGCTTGAATGAATTAAGTGAAAATAATGAAGCCCTAGGCCTCTATTTATAGAAGATTTCTAGCTTAGCTTTTCTTTCGTGTGAAAATGCGAGTGGCTTGATGTTAATTGGTTTGGCCTTTGTAATGTGAAGCGACAAGTGGTTCGGCCTTTGTAATGTGAAGCGACAAGTGGTTCGGCGTTGTGGTAAAGGTAATTACTATGCGAAGGTAAATACTATTGTGAAGGTAAATACTATTCACGAGGTAATTACTATTGTGAAGGTAAATACTATTCACGAAGGATAATTACTATTGGCGAAGGTAAATACTATTCACAAGGGTAATTACTATTGTGAAGGTAAATACTATTCACAAAGGGTAATTACTATTGGCGAAGGTAAATACTATTCACAAAGGTAATTACTATTGTGAAGGTAAATACTATTGATGAAGAGACTCTTAGATGATGACATGAGGCCCCCCATAAAATAATCAAACTTACCACAAATCATTTTTTCATATACATATTTAATCTTTGATAATTATTAATCATTTATAACTTGTCGTCTCAATTATTGATTTAATCTTATAACATATTATCTGAGATGATCTTTGTGACAATAATTGAATCAATAATATAAGAGATATGATCGGCAATTCTTTGTAGTGATAATTGAGCGTAGGTGAGTGACTTCTCACGTAAGCATCGATAATCAATCTGAGTGTCTTCTTATGCGACCTGGCAGCGTATTCTTGTACTTTTACCATAGGGTAGTTCAGCAGTTTTAACGGTAACACCTCGTAGTTATTTTTATAAAAATATTTTTGTCGTTTTCTCGATCAGACAATAATGTTGTGTAGGGTCCACTGATGATTGAGCCATTATACGAATATTCCCTAACAAAAAGAATATTCCAGAGCCAAGCGAATATTTTATAACAACTTGCATACTTTGCAAAATTTATAAATATTACCCACAACTATAACATTATATCAAATTTATTCCATAATATTCAAAATAATATTTATAGAAAAATTCATCTTTATTTATAAAAGTTGGGGTCTTCTGACCTCCCTTCTTATGAAATTTAAGCCCTCGAAATTAGAATGCGATACTGGTATGTCGAAGAGGTAAGGATACCTTGATTTCATTTGATTCTAACTCCCAGTCATTTCCTCAACATCGTGGTTCCTCCATAAAACTTTGACTTGAGGTATAACCTTGGGCGTAGAATATGTTCTTTCTTATCAAAATTTGAGCAGGAACCTCTTCATACGTCAAATCTTCCGCTATTTCGTCCGGTTCTAACTTCGATAATATGGTTCGGGTCTTTCACATATTTACGTAACATAGATATGTGAAAAGCGTTATGAACACGAGACATATTTGGCGGTAAAAGCGAGTCTATAGGCCACAGTTCCTACTCGATCGAGGATTAAAAATGGGCCGATGAATCGAGGATTAAAGTTTTCCTCTCTTTCCAAATCTTGTAACTCCTTTCCATGGAGCGACTCTTAACAACACATGATCTCTATATCGAATTCCCGTCCTTTCGATGAAGATCGGCCATAACTCTTTTATCGATTTTGTGAGGTTTTTATCGTTGTCGGATCGTTTGAATCTTTTCCGTAGTCATACGTACCAACTCGGTCCCAACAACGTTGCTTCACCCACCTCATCCCAGATATCTTTGAGAAGCGACACTTTCTTCCATACAATGCTTGAATGGAGCCATGCGATACTTGCTTGATAAGCTGTTGTTGTAGGAAAACTCCACCGATGGTAAGAACTTGTCCCAACTCCTTGAAATCAAGGACCACGAGTCTTAATAGATCTTGAGAGTTTGAATAGTCCTCTCCCATTGTCGGTAAAATGCGAGGATGATATGCAGAGCTAAATCGTGAAATCTGTGCCCATAGCTTTTTGCAAACTAACCCAAAATCGTGAAGTGAATCTTGGGTCTCGATCGGAAACTATGGATCTGAGGCATACCATGCGATCTTACAATCTCGTTTATGTACATCTGAGCAAGGCGTTCAAGTGTATAAGTTTCTCGTATCGGTAAGAAATGAAGCGGACTTGGTCAATCTATCAACAATGACCCAAATCGCATCGATGCCTTGAGAAACCTTAGGAAGGCCGTGCTTGAAATCCATGGTAATGTGCTCCCACTTCCATTACGGAATTTCAAGTGGTTCTGATGGACCTTTTGGTACTTGATGCTCGCTTTAACTTCGTTGACAAGTTAGACACCTTGAGAGATAAGCGGCGCTATCTCTCTCTTCATATTGCTCCACCAAAATGTATAGCGAATATCATGATACATTTGGTACCCGAGATGGATTGCAAAATGTGTGTGTTGTGCGCCTCCATCATGATATTATACTTTAAATCGGGGTCGTTAGGAACACAAAGTGCGGAGTTGACTCGAAGTATTCCTTCTTCATCGATTCTTGCTTAGGCATAGCACCTTCTTGCACTTTCTTCCTCATCGCATCGGCTCAGTGCGTAGCAAGCGACTTTAACTTTATCGATTAAAAGTCGGTTCTACTCGTATACTCGCTATCATCACATGCGTCCACAGGTCTTTAATTCTATCTCCATCCTTTGCAAGTCACACAAAATGGGCCTTTGCGTTGACAATATCGCTTTTCGTACTTGCATATGATTTCTACTCAATCGTCGGCTACCCGTTTGCTTTTCGAGGATGGTATTGGATGGTATGATCATAATCTTTCAGCAGTTCAAGCCAGCGTCGTTGTCGCATGTTGAGTTCCTTTTGAGTGAAGAAATATTTGAGGCTTTTATGATCCGTAAAGATCTCCACTTTCTCCCCATACAAGTAATGCCTCCAAATTTTAAGTGCAAGAAGACAACATTTTTGACTCTAGATCATGAGTAGGATAATTCCTCTCATATTCTTTGAGTTGTCATGAGGCATAAGCTATAACTTTTCCATGTTGCATGAGAACACATCCCAACCCTTTGCGAAGCATCTTTGTAGATGACAAATCCCTCAGAGCGGATGGTATTGTCGAGCAGTCTTTGAAATAAGTCTCCTCTTGAGTTCTTGAAAACTCTTCTCACATTCTTCGCTCCAATAGAACTTTGTATCTTTAAAGTCGGTGAGTCGATGGAATAGCGATTCGAGAAAATCCTTCCACGAATCTCAGATAATAACCATTAAGCCAGAAAGCTCGTGCTTGATCCTTTGATTTAGGTTGTTCCCGACTTTGAATAGCTTGATCTTTCTTTGGGTCAGCAGATATTCCATGACTTGATACCACGTGCCCAAGGAATGCTACTTCTTCAAGCCGAACTCGCATTTCTTCAACTTGGCATAAAGCTTATATTCACGAAGCTTTTGGAGTGTCGACCTCAAGTGTTGCTCATGATCTTCACGGCTTTTGGAATAAATAAGGATGTCATCAATAAAAGCGACCACAAAGTGATCTAAATATTCCTTGAATACTCGGTTCATCATATCCATGAAGGCGGCGGGAGCATTAGTCGATCAAAGGACATGACTAGGAATTCATAATGCCGTCTAGGGAGTTACGAAAGCCGTCTTTGGAATGTCGGTGATTTCTAATCTTCAATTGGTGATATCGGAGCGAAGATCGATCTTTGAAAAGAATTTGGCTCCCTTGTTGGTCAAACAGGTCATCAATACGTGGCAATGGATACCTATTTTTGATGGTGACATGATTGACTCCAGATAATCAATACAAAGTCGCATACTCCCATCTTTCTTCTTCACGAATAGAGCAGGAGCACCCCGAGGAGAAGTACTAGGGCCGAATAAAGCCGATGTCTAACAATTCCTGCGGTTGGGTCTTTAACTCACGAAGTTGATAGGAGCCATTCGATATGGGGCTTTGGAAATAGGTTTTGTCTGGGGTTCAAGAGTCGATACAAAATTCAATTTCACGCTCTGGGGTAGGCGGGAAGTTCTTCGGGGAATCGTCGGAAATTTATTAACAATAGGAATATCGTTTAAAAGCGGCGTATTTTTATTTAAATCGTGACATGAGCTAAGAAAGCTTGACATCAGTTTTTCAATAAGCGAATAGCTTTATGGCTTGAGATGGCCAAGTGATTGATTTTAATGGTTTGGTCGTTTGAATTAGCATAATAGGTTGATTAGGAATATGAAAGCTAACAACCTTACGAAAACAATCAATTTTTGCATGATAAGTAGTTAACTTGATCAATCCACTAGAATCACGTCAAATGCAAGTATTTTTAATGAAATAAGATCGACGGGTAATGTGAAGTGCGATTTGAACCAAACAAGACTTATAAGCGATTGGATGTAATGAAGGTTTCTCCCAGCGGAGTTTCCACGAGATAAGTCGAAGTCTAATTTCTCTCGAGTCGAATTTAATCGATGGCGCAAGTAGGAGAAATAAAAGAATGGGTAGAAGCAGGTATCAAATAAAGTATAGACTTCATTAGAGTTTATGATAAGCTTACGTGATGACCTCATTGGGTTCCTTGCTCTTTGGGAGGTCACAACAAATGCTCTCCCTTGCACTTCTGGGTTTTGAATTTTTACGGGATGGCCTTTGGTGCCTCCATCCTAATTGAATTTGTCTTGATGGCGACAAAAAAATCGAGCTAAGTGACCTTCTCTTCCACAATTATAACATGCTTTGGATGGCATGGCCAGCAGTTTGGTGATGTGTCCCTCTCCTCGCATTTGAAGCATATGATAGGTGGTCTTTCTCCTTCCTTAACAATGGGTCTTTGGTCTTTGGCGTCTTTCCATCATTGTTGAATCTCCTTTTCTTGAAATGTCCATTCTTATTTTTTTGTACGATTACCACCGAAGTGGTTACCATATCGGCTTTGTTGATTCCCTCACGCTTGTTGTCCTTAGCCTCGATGACTATTCTCATTTGGTATTATAATTTTCTTAAATTTTGCTCTCTTTTAGTTTCGTTGACTCATTATCGCGCTCCACTAATGAGCCCTATTTACAACATCCGAATACAAACACGGTTTATGAGAAATAAGATGTTGGCGTATCTCGACTTCAAACCTCTAAAAACATTAGCGCCATTCTCTCTTCATTATCCACAAGTGGGGAATATAATAGTGATAACTCGCATAAATTTTGCCTCGTATTGCGACACGGTCGTATTGTTTTGTTCGACTTGATAAACTCCACCTCCTTCGTATGGCGAATACTTTCGGGAAAGTATTTGTCGTTGAACGACTCTGGAACTTCTCCCAAGATATCTTGATGCAATTTGGTTGAGTCGTTTCTGATTTCCACCGATGTCCGCCTCTCGCATGACATAAAAGCGGCAAAGGGAACCTTTTGCTCCTCGGAGCATCCGAGACATCAAATATCTTGGTGTCTGCTTTATCCATGCTTCAGCTTGAAGTGGTTTTGGCTCTCCCTTAAACTCCGGTGGTCGGCTCCTTAAATTGTTTAGCGGTGTGTGCTTGAGAGTTTTCAAGTGTTTCCACCTACGTTTTGGGCGGGAGTCGCTCTGCTTTCTTTGTTGCATAAATTGCATAAAGCCTCACGAACATTTGATCATTCATCATTTGGTCGGTGTTGTTGTTTGCATGAGGATTGTCGCCTTCACGATGCACATTATCTTGATTATTGATATGTGGTGAATCAAGCGATCGCGCTGCGCTCCATTCTTTATTCTCAACATTCTCGGATGTCATTTTCGAATCTTGCCACAAAACAAAAGGTTAATTGACGTGTAACAAATTATCCTTATCTTACGACCAACCGATAAAATAGCACATAAACTTAGGTAGGTCATACTAGCGAAGGTATTCCCGTCTCTCCCCTCTAGTACTATTCTCACATCTTAGCGAGGATCGTATCCCTAAGCTACGATACCAGTTGTGGCGCCCCCCAAAATTAGGTATACATCACCCATCTTGAGTGCGCCACTTACATAGTGCAATTTAAATACAACTTATTAACATAAGCGTGCGTGTACAATCGACATAAGCGTGAGTTTAAATACAATATATCGTCTACTAGATATTATACAAACTCAAAAAGTCCTCATTACAATTATTATCACACTTTATTTCACAGAATAGTGAGGACTACTAATCTATCTTGAGGACCATCACTCGTTTCCCAGGCTTCGTCGGCTATATTCTCATTTCACGAAGAAACGGTGAAAGAAAGGGTGAGCTCAACTAGCCCGATGAAATATTATGACTAAGATAATGCGAGAATAAATTATCAATAGTCTTGATAATGTTAAGCGATAAAATACAATGAACATACGAGAATAAGTTTAAGCTGATAATGTGGAATATGCGATCCATTAAAAAGTCAGTAGAAAATAAAATCTACTATCTTTTAGGTTTTAAAAAGGTTTTCATCAACTTTTTATATTTGAGACTCGACTTTAATAAATATTCACATCATGAATCCCTTACTTTTCTGACGAGGATATTCTTTAGTATCACGACCACAATTATTCATGCACTACGGGCGAGAATATTTGTGTATTCATTAATGGTCATGATCATGCCAACAATATTTGTCCATCTACTCTGACCCATAATGAGGATTTTACCACATCATTTGTAACATTACGGTCGTGATTACAAGAATAGTCTACGAGTCGTAATCATACCAAGTCCATCTATACTCTACTGAGGCCACGAGATGACTTTCAAAAAAATATAAACATGAGGATGATGACAATGATATAAGAATTGATAAAACAAGTTCAAAATTATTTTATCCGAGGAATTAATAACGTCAAATTATCGACGTAATCTTTGTTTTGTAGAGTAAAATTCAAGAATGATCGGAAGAATATTTCCATGAAAAGATCTTTGGATGAAGCATGAAATATCGAGGATATTCCACTAATTTCATGGAGTATAGAAGTCAAAGTTTTAACCATTTGGGTATAATAAAGAATGGAATAACAAAAGAAATCACCGTGCATGCGATAGGCGCGCATGAGACGAGTTATTCAGCGAGAATAATAAATAACGGAACCGGTCAAGGGTGAAATTCACAGAATAATAAAGATGGAACGGGATGTTAAAATGAGAATAATCAAAAGATGGAACCGGAATCCGGTAGGTGTAAAACACACAGACGGGATATTCAACGAGAATAATAAAAAGCGGAACCGGTCGGTGTAAAAAACACTTGACAGGATGTTCAATAGAATAATAATAAAAGGCGGAACCGGTGGGTGTAAAACACAGAGCAGGATGTTCAATGAGAATAATAGAAGAATGTCACCAAGTATAGGGTAAACCACTTATCTGAGTTATTCAGCGAGAATAATAAGCGATGGAATAACAATGAGTTCTCTTCATGAATAAGAAAGAATAACACCCTTACATCTTGGTAGGAGATTGAAATCTGATGTAGTGTAGTAACAAAATACTCTTCTTCTTTCTCTCTTATTCTCTCTATACTTTTCTCTCTACATAAGCTTGAATGAATTAAGTGAAAATAATGAAGCCCTAGGCCTCTATTTATAGAAGATTTCTAGCTTAGCACTGCCAAGTGTGAAAAGGCGAGTGGCTTGACGATGATGATGTGAAAAGAAAGTGGGTTTTTTTTGTAATGTGAAGCGACAAGTGGTTCGGCCTTTGTAATGTGAAGCGACAAGTGGTTGATTGTAAAGGTAATTACTATGTGGTAAGGTAATTACTATTGTGAAGGTAATTACTAAAAGGTAATATACTATTCACAAGGGTAATTACTATTACGAAGGTAATTACTATTCATGAAGGTAATTACTAAGAAGGTAATCTACTATGATGATATAATTACTATTGGCCACATAAGGTAAATACTATTGATGAAGAGACTCTTAGATGATGACATATGAGCCCCCATAAAATAATCAAACTTACCACAAATCATAACACATATTTAATCTTTCAATAATTATTAATCATTTATAACTTGTCGTCTCAATTATTGATTTAATCTTTATAACATATTATCTGGATGATCTTGTGACAATAATTGAATCAATAATATAAGAGATATGATCGGCCAATTCTTGTAGCAATAATTGAGCATAGGTGAGTGACTTCTCGCGTAAGCATCGATAATCAATCTGAGTGTCTTCTTATGCGACCACAGCGTATTCTTTGTACTTTTACCATAGGGTAGTTCAGCAGTTTTAACGGTAACACCTCATAGTTATTTTTATAAAAATATTTTTTGTCGTTTTCTCGATCAAATGCAATAATAACATTTGTGGGGTCCACTGATGATTGAGCCATTATACGAATATTCCTAACAAAAGAATATTCCCAGAGCCAAAACGAATATTTTATAACAACTTGCATACTTTGCAAAATTTATAAATATTACCCACAACTATAACATTATATCAAATTTATTCCATAATATTCAAAAATAATATTTATAGAAAATTCATCTTTATTTATAAAAGTTTGGGGTCTTACTGACCTCCCTTCTTATGAAATTTTAGCCCTCGAAATTAGGGTGCGTGCGATACTGGTATGTCGAAGAGGTAAGGATACCTTGATTTCATTTGATTCTAACTCCCAGTCATTTCCTCAACCATTGGTTCCTCCATAAAACTTTGACTTGAGGTATAACCTTGGGCGTAGAATATGTTCCTTCTTATCAAAATTTGAGCAGGAACCTCTTCATACGTCAAATCTTCCGCTATTTAAATCGGTTCTAACTTCGATAATATGGTTGGGTCTTTCACATATTTCGTAACATGGATATGTGAAAAGCGTTATGAACACGAGACATATTTGGCGGTAAAAGCGAGTCTATAGGCCACGGTTCCTACTCGATCGAGGATTAAAATGGAATAGATGAATCGAGGATTAAGTTTTCCTCTCTTCCAAATCTTGTAACTCCTTTCCATGGAGCGACTCTTAACAACACATGATCTCTATATCGAATTCCCGTCCTTTCGATGAAGATCGGCATAACTCTTTTATCGATTTTGTGAGGGTTTTTTATCGTTGTCGGATCGTTTGAATCTTTTAAAGTAGTCATATACGTACCAACTCGGTCCCAACAACGTTGCTTCACCCACCTCATCCCAGACATCTTGGAAGCGACACTTTCTTCCATACAATGCTTGAATGGAGCCATGCGATACTTGCTTGATAAGCTGTTGTTGTTGTAGGAAAACTCCACCGATGGTAAGAACTTGTCTGACTTCCTTGAAATCAAGGACCACGAGTCTTAATAGATCTTCAAGAGTTTGAATAGTCCTCTCCGATTGTCCGTCAAATGCGAGGATGATATCTTGAGAGCTAAATCGTAAATCTGTGCCCATAGCTTTTTGCAAACTAACCCAAAATCGTGAAGTGAATCTTGGGTCTCGATCGGAAACTATGGATCTTGGCATACCATGCGATCTTACAATCTCGTTTATATACATCTGAGCAAAGGCGTTCAAGTGTATAAGTTTCTCGTATCGGTAAGAAATGAAGCGGACTTGGTCGATCTATCAACAATGACCCAAATCGCATCAATGCCTTGAGAAACCTTGGGAAAGGCCGTGCTTGAAATCCATGGTAATGTGCTCCACTTCCATTACGGAATTTCAAGTGGTTCTGATGGACCTTTTGGTACTTGATGCTCGCTTTAACTTCGTTGACAAGTTAGACACCTTGAGATAAACAGTAGCTATCTCTCTCTTCATATTGCTCCACCAAAATGTATGGCCGAATATCATGATACATTTTGGTACTCCCGAGATGGATTGCAAATGGTGTGTTGTGCGCCTCCATCATGATATTATACTTTAAATCGGGTCGTTAGGAACACAAAGTGCTGGAGTTTTTCGAAGTATTCCTTCTTCATCGATTCTTGCTTGGCGTAGCACCTTCTTGCACTTTCTTCCTCATACGCATCGGCTCCAGTGCGCAGCTTGGCGACTTTAACTTTATCGATTAAAAGTCGGTTCTACTCGTATATTATTTATCATCACATGCGTCCACAGGTCTTTAATTCTATCTCCATCCTTTGCAAGTCACACAAAATGGGCCTTTGCGTTGACAATATCGCACTTTCGTACTTGCATATGATCTTACTACTCGATCGTCGGCTACTACGTTTGCTTTTCGAGGATGGTATTGGATGGTATGATCATAATCTTTCAGCGATTCAAGCCAGCGTCGTTTGTCGCATGTTGAGTTCCTTTTGAGTGAAGAAATATTTGAGGCTTTTATGATCAAGTAAAGATCTCCACTTTCTCCCCATACAAGTAATGCCTCCAAATTTTAAGTGCAAAAACAACATTACTTGACTCTAGATCGTGAGTAGGATAATTCCTCTCATATTCTTTGAGTTGTCATGAGGCATAAGGCTATAACTTTTCCATGTTGCATGAGAACACATCCCAACCCTTTGCAGAAAGCATCTTTGTAGATGACAAATCCCTCAAGGCGGATGGTATTGTCGAGCAGGTCTTTGAAATAAGTCTCCTCTTGAGTTCTTGAAAACTCTTCTCACATTCTTCGCTCAATAGAACTTTGTATCTTTCCGAGTCGGTGAGTCGATGGAGTAGCGATTGAGAAAATCCTTCCACGAATCTCAGATAATAACCAGCTAAGCAAGAAAGCTTCGTGCTTGGTCCTTTGATTTAGGTTGTTCCCGACTTTGAATAGCTTGATCTTTCTTTGGGTCAGCGGATATTCCATGACTTGATACCACGTGCCCGAGGAATGCTACTTCTTGAAGCGAACTCGCATTTCTTGACTTGGCATAAAGCTTATATTCACGAAGCTTTTGGAGTGTCGACCTCAAGTGTTGCTCATGATCTTCACGGCTTTTGGAATAAATAAGGATGTCATCGATAAAGGCGACCACAAAGTGATCTAAATATTCCTTGAATACTCGGTTCATCATATCCATGAAAGCGGCGGAGCATTAGTCGATCAAAGGACATGACTAGGAATTCATAATGCCGTCTTAGGAGTTTTGGCCGTCTTTGGAATGTCGTCGGTTCTAATCTTCAATTGGTGATATCCGGACGAAGATCGATCTTTGAAAAGAATTTGGCTCCTTTTGGTCAAACAGGTCATCAATCGTGGCAATGGATACTATTTTTGATGGTGACATGATTTGACTCAGATAATCAATACAAAATCGCATACTCTCCCATCTTTCTTCTTCACGAATAGAGCAGGAGCACCCCGAGGAGAAGTACTAGGGGCGAATAAAGCGATGTCTAACAATTCCTGCGGTTGGGTCTTTAACTCACGAAGTTGATAGGAGCCATTCGATATGGGGCTTTGGAAATGGGTTTTGTCTTAGGGTTGAGGTCGATACAAAATTGATTTCACGCGCTCTGGGGGTAGGCGGGAAGTTCTTGAGAATCGTCGGAAATTTATTAACAATAGAAATATCGTTTAAAAGCGGCGTATTTTGTTTAAATCACGTGACATGAGCTAAGAAAGCTTGACATCCGTTTTTCAATAAGCGAATAGCTTTATGGCTTGAGATGGTAGTGATTGATTTTAATGGTTTGGTCGTTTGAATTAGCATAATAGGTTGATTAGGAATATGAAAGCTAATGACCTTACGAAAACAATCAATTTTTGCATGATAAGTAGTTAACGATCAATCCACAGAATCACGTCAAATGCAAGTATTTTTAATGAAATAAGATCGACGGGTAATGTGAAGGTACCGATTTGAACCAAACAAGACTTATAAGCGAGTGGATGTAATGAAGGTTTCTCCCAGCGGAGTTTCCACAGATAAATCAAAGTCTAATTTCTCGAGTCAAATTTAATCGATGGCGCAAGTAGGAGAAATAAAAGAATGGGTAGAGCCGGTATCAAATAAAGTATAGACTTCATTAGAGTTTATGATAAGCTTACGTGATGACCTCATTCGGGTTCCTTGCTCTTTGGGAGGTCACTGACAAATGCTCTCCCTTGCCTTCTAGGTTTTGACTTTTTACGGGATGGCCTTTGGTGCCTCCATCCTAGTGAATTTGTCTTGATGGCGACAAAATCGGCTAAGTGACCTTCTCTTCCACAATTATAACATGCTTTGAATGGCATGGCTTGTTTGGGTGATGTGTCCCTCTCCTCGCATTTGAAGCATATGATAGGTGGTCTTTCTCCTTCCTTAACAATGGGTCTTTGGTCTTTGGCGTCTTTCCATCATTGTTGAATCTCCTTTTCTTGAAATGTCCATTCTTATTGTTTTGGCCATGATTACCGCGAAGTGGTTACCATATCTCGCTTTTGTTGATTCCCTCCACGCTTGTTGTCAGCCGATGACTATTCTCATTTGGTATTATAATTTTAAATTGCTCTCTCTTTTAGTTGCGTTGACTCGTTATCGCGCTCCACTAAGCGAGCCCTATTTACAACATCACGAATACAAACCACGGTTTATGAGAAATAAGATGTTGGCGTATCTCGACTTGAACCTCTTAAAACATTAGCGCCATTCTCTCTTCATTATCCACGAGTGGGATATGAAAAGTGATAACTCATGCAAATTTTGCCTCGTATTGCGACACGGTCATATTGTTTTGTTCGACTTGATAAACTCCACCTCCTTCATGTATGGCGAATACTTTCGGGAAAGTATTTGTCGTTGAGCGACTCTCTGGAACTTCTCCCAAGATATCTTGATCTGGCGAGGTTGAGTACGTTTCTGGATTCCCACGATGTCGCCTCTCTCATGCAACATAAAAGTGGTGAAGGAACCTTTTGCTCCTCGGAGCATCCCGAGACATCAAATATCTTGGTAATCTGCTTTATCCGTGCTTAGCCTGAAGTGGTTTTGGCTCTCCCTTAAACTCGGTGGTCGGCTCCTTGAATTGTTTAGCGGTGGTGGCTTGAGAGTTTCAGTGTTTCCACCTACGTTTTGGGCGAGGAGTCGCTCTGCTTTCTTTGTTGCATGAATTGCGTAAAGCCTACGAACATTTGATCGTTCATCATTTAGTGGTGTTGTTGTTTGCATGAGGATTATCGCCTTCACGATGCACATTATCACGATTATTGATATGTGGTGAATCAGCGATACGCTGTGCTCCATTCTTTATTCTCAACATTCTCGGATGTCATTTTGAGATCTTGCCACAAAACAAAGGTTAATTGACGTATAACAAATTATCCCTATCTTACGACCGACCAATAAAATACCAAATAAACTTAGGTAGGTCATACTAGCGAAGGTATTCCCGTCTCTCCCCTCCTAGTACTATTCTCACATCTTAGCGGGATCGTATCCTAAGCTTTGATACTGTTGTGGCCCCCCCCAAAATTAGGTATACATCACCCATCTTGGGTGCCGGATACGTAGTGCGAATTTAAATACTGACTTATTAATATAATGTGCAAAAGTGTACAATACGACATAAACATGTGTGGTTTTTAAATACAAATATTGTCTACTAGATATTATCTGAACTCGAAAAAAAGTCCTCATTACAATTATTATCACCTTTATTTCACGAGAATAGTGAGGACTACTAATCTTATCTTCACGGACCATCACTCGTTTCCCAGGCTAGTCGTCCCGGCTATATTCTCATTTTCTGAAGAAACGGTGAAAGAAAGGGTGAGCTCAACTAGCCCGATGAAATATTATGACTAAGATAATGCGAGAATAAATTATCATTAGTCTTAACAATGTTAAAGCGATAAAATATAATGAACATCAAGTTTAAGCTGCGGTGGAATAAGCTGATCCATTAAAAAAGTCGAGTAGAAAATAAAATCTACTATCTTTTATGATTTTAAAGGTTTTTCATCACTTTTTTATATTTGAGACTCGACTTTAATAAATATTCACATCATCGAATCACCACACTTTCTGACGAGGATATTCTTTAGTATCACGACCACAATTATTCATGCACTACGGGCCGAGAATATTTGTGTATTCATTCATTAATGGTCATGATCATGCCAACAAGCATCCATCGATGCACTACGACCCCAATGAGGATTTTACCACATCATTTGTAACATTACGGTCGTGATTACAAGAATAGTCACTGGTCATAATCATACCAAGTCCATCCCCATGCACTTCTGAGGCCTGAGATGACTTTCAAAAAATATAAACATGAGGATGATGACAATGATATAAGAATTGATAAAACAAGTTCAAGAATTATTTTATCGAGGAATTAATAACGTCAAATTATCGACATAATCTTTTTTGTAGAGTAAAATTCAAGAATGATCGGAAGAATATTTCCATGAAAAGATCTTTGGATGAAAGCGCAAATATCGAGGATATTCCACTAATTTCATGGAGTATAGAAGTCAAAGTTTTAACTTATTTGGGTATAATAAAGAATGGAATAACAAAAGAAATCACCGTGCATGCGATAGGCCTTGCAGGCGAGTTATTCAGCGAGAATAATAAATAACGGAACGGTCGGTGAAAATTCACCAAGCAGGATGTTCAAGCGAGAATAATAATAAAAGATGGAACGGATCCGGTGTAAAACACATGAGGATAGGATATTCAGCGAGAATAATAATAAAAGCGGAACCGGTCAGGTTTAAAAACACAGACAGGATGTTCAGCGAGAATAATAAAAGGCGGAACCGGTCGGTGTAAAACACACGAGACGAGGATGTTCAACGAATAATAATAAAAAAGGCGGAACCGGTCAGGTGTAAAAACACTGAGACAGGATGTTCAAGCAGAATAATAGAAGAATGTCACCAAGTATAGGGTAAACCACATTATACGAGTTATTCAATGAGAATAATAAGCGATGGAATAACAGCAGTTCTCTTCATGAATAAGAAAGAATAACACCCCTTACTTTTGGTAGGAGATTGAATCTGCGGCGGTGTAGTAATGTAAAAATACTCTTCTTTCTTCTCTCTTATTCTCTCTATACTTTCTCTCTCTATAGCTTGAATGAATTTAGTGAAAAATAATGAAGCCCTAGGCCTCTATTTATAGAAGATTTCTAGCTTAGCACTTTGCCGTGTGTGAAAGGCGAGTGGCTGGTTTGGCGGTAATGATGTGAAAAGAAAAGTGGTTTGGCCTTTTGTAATGTGAAGCGACAAGTGGTTCGGCCTTTTGTAATGTGAAGCGACAAGTGGTTTGGCGTCACGGTAAAGGTAATTAGTAATGGCGAAGGTAAATACTATTATGTGAAGGTAAATACTATTGAAGGTAATTACTATATTCATGAAGGTATTACTATTTACGAGAATAGAAGGTGAAATACTATTCACAAGGATAATTACTATTATAATTTAAAGGTAAATACTATTGATGAAGAGACTCTTAGATGATGACATATGAGGATTGAATAAAATAATCAAACTTATTTTATTTTTAATCAATACATATTTAATCTTTCAATAATTATTAATCATTTATAACTTGTCGTCTCAATTATTGATTTAATATATATATATAACATATTATCTGAGATGATCTTGTGACAATAATTGAATCAATAATATAAGAGATATGATCGGCAATTCTTTGTAGCAATAATTGAGCATAGGTGAGTGACTTCTCACGTAAGCATCGATAATCAATCTGAGTGTCTTCTTATCGACCACAGCGTATTCTTGTACTTTTACCATAGGGTAGTTCAGCGGTTTTAGCGGTAACACCTCCGTAGTTATTTTTATAAAAATATTTTTGTCGTTTTCTCGATCAAGACAATATAATTGTTTGTATGAGTCCACTGATGATTGAGCCGTTGTACGAATATTCCTAACAAAAAGAATATTCCCAGGCCAAACGAATATTTTATAACAACTTGCATACTTTGCAAAATTTATAAATATTACCTGACTATAACATTATATCAAATTTATTCCATAATATTCAAAAATAATATTTATAGAAAAATTCATCTTTATTTATAAAAGTTGGGGTCTTACTGACCTCCCTTCTTATGAAATTTAGCCCTCGAGAAATTAGAGGGTGCGATACTGGTATGTCGAAGAGGTAAGGATACCTTGATTTCATTTGATTCTAACTCCCAGTCATTTCCTCAACGACATCGTGGTTCCTCCATAAAACTTTGACTTGAGGTATAACCTTGGGCGCGTAGAATATGTTCCTTCTTATCAAAATTTGAGCAGGAACCTCTTCATACGTCAAATCTTAGCTATTTAAATCGGTTCTAACTTCGATAATATGGTTCGGGTCTTTCACATATTTTCGTAACATGGATATGTGAAAAGCGTTATGAACACGAGACATATTTTTGGTAAAAGCGAGTCTATAGGCGCAGTTCCTACTCGATCGAGGATTAAAATGGGCCAGATGAATCGAGGATTAAGTTTTCCTCTCTTTCCAAATCTTGTAACTCCTTTCCATGGAGCAACTCTTAATAACACATGATCTCTATATCGAATTCCCGTCCTTTCGATGAAGATCGGCATAACTCTTTTATCGATTTTGTGAGGTTTTTATCGTTGTCGGATCGTTTGAATCTTTTAAAGTAGTCAAATACGTACCAACTCGGTCCCAACAACGTTGCTTCACCCCACCTCATCCCGGCATCTTTGGAAGCGACACTTTCTTCCATACAATGCTTGAATGGAGCCATGCGATACTTGCTTGATAAGCTGTTGTTGTAGGAAAACTCCACCGATGGTAAGAACTTGTCCCAACTCCCTTGAAATCAAGGACCACGAGTCTTAATAGATCTTCAAGAGTTTGAATAGTCCTCTCCATTGTCCGTAAAATCGAGGATGATATCTTAGAAAGCTAAATCGTCGAAGTCTGTGCCCATAGCTTTTTGCAAACTAACCCAAAATCGTGAAGTGAATCTTGGGTCTCGATCGAAACTATGGATCTTGGCATACCATGCGATCTTACAATCTCGTTTATATACATCTGAGCAAGGCGTTCAAGTGTATAAGTTTCTCGTATCGGTAAGAAATGAAAGCGGACTTGGTCGATCTATCAACAATGACCCAAATCGCATCGATGCCTTGAGAAACCTTAGGAAGGCCGATGCTTGAAATCCATGGTAATGTGCTCCCACTTCCATTACGGAATTTCAAGTGGTTCTGATGGACCTTTTGGTACTTGATGCTCTCGCTTTAACTTCGTTGACAAGTTAGACACCTTGAGATAAGCAGTATTGCTCTCTCTCTTCGTATTGCTCCACCAAAATGTATAGTGAATATCATGATACATTTGGTACTCCCGAGATGGATTGCAAATGGTGTGTTGTGTGCCTCCATCATGATATTATACTTTAAATCGGGGTCGTTAGGAACACAAAGTGCGGAGTTGATTTCGAAGTATTCCTTCTTCATCGATTCTTGCTTCCGGCATAGCACCTTCTTGCACTTTCTTCTCATCATCGCATCGGCTCCAGTGCGTAGCTTGAAGCGACTTTAACTTTATCGATTAAAGTCGGTTTCTACTCGTATACTCGCTATCATCACATGCGTCCACAGGTCTTTAATTCTATCTCCATCCTTTGCAAGTCACACAAAATGGGCCTTTGCGTTGACAATATCGCTTTTCGTGCTTGCATATGATTTTCTACTCAATCGTCGGCTACCCGCGTTAAGCTTTTCGAGGATGGTATTGGATGGTATGATCATAATCTTTCAGCAGTTCAAGCCCAGCGTCGTTTATGCATGTTGAGTTCCTTTTGAGTGAAGAAATATTTGAGGCTTTTATGATCGTAAAGATCTCCACTTTCTCCCATACAAGTAATGCCTCCAAATTTTAAGTCTGAAAAGACAACATTTTATGACTCTAGATCATGAGTAGGATAATTCCTCTCATATTCTTTGAGTTGTCATGAGGCATAAACTATTACTTTTCCATGTTGCATGAGAACACATCCCAACCCTTTGCGAAGCATCACTTTGTAGATGACAAATCCTCAAGGCAGGATGGTATTGTCGAGCAGTCTTTGAAATAAGTCTCCTCTTGAGTTCTTGAAAACTCTTCTCACATTCTTCGCTCAATAGAACTTTGTATCTTTAAGGAGTCAATTTGAGTCGATGGAATAGCGATTGAGAAAATCCTTCCACGAATCTCGATAATAACTTGGCTAAGCAGAAAGCTACGTACTTCGATCAGCGATTTAGGTTGTTCCCGACTTTGAATAGCTTGATCTTTCTGGGGGTGACGGATATTCCATGACTTGATACCCGTGCCCAAGGAATGCTACTTCTTCAAGCGAACTTCGCATTTCTTCAACTTGGCATAAAGCTTATATTCACGAAGCTTTTGAGTGTCGACCTCAAGTGTTGCTCATGATCTTCACGGCTTTTGGAATAAATAAGGATGTCATCAATAAAAGCGACCACAAAGTGATCTAAATATTCCTTGAATACTCGGTTCATCATATCCATGAAGGCGGCGGGAGCATTAGTCGATCAAAGGACATGACTAGGAATTCATAATGCCGTCTTAGAGGAGTTACGGCCGAAATCTTTGGAATGTCGGTGATTCTAATCTTCAATTGGTGATATCCGGAGCGAAGATCGATCTTTGAAAGAATTTGGCTCCTTGCAAGCTGGTCAAACAGGTCATCAATACGTGGCAATGGATACCTATTTTTGATGGTGACATGATTGACTCCAGATAATCAATACAAAGTCGCATACTCCCATCTTTCTTCTTCACGAATAGAGCAGGAGCACCCCGAGGAGAAGTACTGGGACGAATAAAGCGATGTCTAACAATTCCTGCGGTTGGGTCTTTAACTCACGAAGTTCAATAGGAGCCATTCGATATGGGGCTTTGGAAATAGGTTTTGTCTAGGGTTGAGGTCGATACAAAATTCAATTTCACGCTCTGGGGTAGGCGGGAAGTTCTTGGGGAATCGTCGGGAAATTTATTAACAATAGGAATATCGTTTAAAAGCGGCGTATTTTTATTTAAATCATGACATGAGCTAAGAAAGCTTGACATCCGTTTTTTCGATAAGCGAATAGCTTTATGGCTTGAGATGGCCGTGATTGATTTTAATGGTTTGGTCGTTTGAATTAGCATAATAGGTTGATTAGGAATATGAAAGCTAACAACCTTACGAAAACAATCAATTTTGCATGATAAGTAGTTAACCAATCAATCCCTAGAATCACGTCAAATGCAAGTATTTTTAATGAAATAAGATCGACGGGTAATGTGAGGGTGCAGATTTGAACCAAACAAGACTTATAAGCGAGTGGATGTAATGAAGGTTTCTCCCAGCGGAGTTTCCACGAGATAAGTCGAAAGTCTAATTTCTCGAGTCAAATTTAATCGATGGCGCAAGTAGGAGAAATAAAAGAATGGGTAGAACCGGTATCAAATAAAGTATAGACTTCATTAGAGTTTATGATAAGCTTACGTGATGACCTCATTCGGGTTCCTTGCTCTTTGGGAGGTCACAACAAATGCTCTCCCTTGCACTCTAGGTTTTGAATTTTTACGGGATGGCCTTTGGTGCCTCCATCCTAGTTGAATTTGTCTTGATGGCGACAAAATCGAGCTAAGTGACCTTCTCTTCCACAATTATAACATGCTTTGGATGGCATGGCCGCAGTTTGGGTGATGTGTCCCTCTCCTCGCATTTGAAGCATATGATAGGTGGTCTTTCTCCTTCCTTAACAATGGGTCTTTGGTCTTGACGTCTTTCCATCATTGTTGAATCTCCTTTTCTTGAAATGTCCATTCTTATTGTTTTGGCCGATTACCACGAAGTGGTTACCATATCGGCTTTGTTGATTCCCTCACGCTTGTTGTCCTTAGCCTCGATGACTATTCTCGCATTGGTATTATAATTTTTTAAATTTGCTCTCTTTTAGTTGCGTTGACTCGTTATCGCGCTCCACTAAGCGAGAGCCCTATTTACAACATCTGAATACAAACCACGGTTTATGAGAAATAAGATGTTGGCGTATCTCGACTTCAAACCTCTTAAAACATTAGCATTCATTCTCTCTTCATTATCCACAGTTGGAATATAAATAGTGATAACTCGCAAATTTTGCCTCGTATTGCGACCACGGTCGTATTGTTTTGTTCAACTTGATAAACTCCACCTCCTTCATGTGGCGAATACTTTAGGAAAGTATTTGTCGTTGAACGACTCTGGAACTTCTCCCAAGATATCTTGATCAATTTGGTTGAGTCGTTTCTACCGATTCCCACCGATGTCCGCCTCTCCGCGCAACGTAAAAGCGTGAAAGGAACCTTTTGCTCCTCGGAGCATCCCAAGACATCAAATATCTTGGTAATCTGCTTTATCCATGCTTCCTTGAAGTGGTTTTGGCTCTCCTTAAACTCCGGTGGTCGGCTCCTTAAATTGTTTAGCGGTGGCTGGCGAGAGTTTCAAGTGTTTCCACCTACGTTTTGGATGAGAAGTCGCTCTGCTTTCTTTGTTGCATAAATTGCATAAAGCCTCACGAACATTTGATCATTCATCATTTGGTCGGTGTTGTTGTTTGCATGAGGATTATCGCCTTCACGATGCACATTATCACGATTATTGATATGTGGTGAATCGGCGATCGCTGCGCTCCATTGCTATTCTCAACATTCTCGGATGTCATTTTTGAATCTTGCCACAAAACAAAAGGTTAATTGACATGTAACAAATTATCCCTATCTTTGACCAACCAATAAAATAGCACATAAACTTAGGTAGGTCATACTAGCGAAGGTATTCCCGTCTCTCCCTCCTAGTACTATTCTCACATCTTAGCGGGGATCACATCCTAAGCTACGATATTGTTGTGGCGCCCCAAAATTAGGTATACATCACCCATCTTGGGTGCGACACTTACATGTGTGAATTTAAATACAACTTATTAACATAAGCGTAGGTATGCAATACGACATAAAGCGTATGAGTTTAAATACAAATATCGTCTACTAGATATTATACAAACTCAAACAAAAAGTCCTCATTACATTATTATCACACTATTTCACAGAATAGTGAGGGACTACTAATGCTATCTTGAGGACCATCACTCGTTTCCCAGGCTTCGTCCCGGCTATATTATCATTTCTCAAGAAGAAACGGTGAAAGAAAGGGTGAGCTCAACTAGCCCGATAAGAAATATTATGACTAAGATAATGCGAATAAATTATCAATAGTCTTGATAATGTTAAAGCGATAAAATACAATGAACATGACCAGTTTAAGCTGCGGTGAATATCTGATCCATTAAAAAGTCAGTAGAAAATAAAATCTACTATCTTTTAGGTTTTAAAAGGTTTTCATCCTTTGTTATATATTTGAGACTCGACTTTAATAAATATTTCACATCATCGAATCACTTACCTTGCTACTGACCGAGGATATTCTTTAGTATCACGACCACAATTATTCATGCACTACGGGCCGAGAATATTTGTGTATTCATTAATGGTCATGATCATACCAACAAGCATCCATCGATGCACTCTGACGATGAGGATTTTTATCACATCATTTGTAACATTACGGTCATGATTACACAGAATAGTCTCTGGTCATAATCATACCAAGTCCATCTATGCACTTTTCTGAATACAGATGACTTTCAAAAAAAAAATATAAACATGAGGATGATGACAATGATATAAGAATTGATAAAACAAGTTCAAAAATTATTTTATCCGAGGAATTATTAACGTCCAAATTGTCAACATGATCTTTGTTTTGTAGAGTAAAATTCAAGAATGATCGGAAGAATATTTCCATGAAAAGATCTTTGGATGAAGCGCATGAAATATCGAGGATATTCTACTAATTTCATGGAGTATAGAAGTCAAAGTTTTAACCATTTGGGTATAATAAAGAATGGAATAACAAAAGAAATCACCGTGCATGCGATAGGCGCGCAGACGAGGTTATTCAACGAGAATAATAAATAACGGAACGGTCGAGGTGAAATTCACGCAAGCGAGGATGTTCCAACAGAATAATAAAGATGGAACCCGGATCCGGTGTAAAACACACAGATAGGATATTCGATAGAATAATAAAGGCGGAACCCGGTCGGTGTAAAACACACGAGCAGGATGTTCCAGCAGAATAATAATAACGGAAGCGGAACCCGGTGGGGTGTAAAACACAGAGACGAGGATGTTCAAGCAGAATAATAGAAGAATGTCACCAAGTATAGGGTAAACCACTTATCTGAGGTTATTCCAGCGAGAATAATAAGCGATGGAATAACAATAAGTTCTCTTCATGAATAAGAAAGAAATAACACCCCTTACATTTGGTAGGAGATTGAATCTTTGCGGCGTTAGTAGTAACAAAATACTCTTCTTCTTTCTCTCTTATTCTCTCTATACTTTCTCTCTCTATAGCTTGAATGAATTAAGTGAAAATAATGAAGCCCTAGGCCTCTATTTATAGAAGATTTCTAGCTTAGCTTTTCTTATGTGAAAAAGTGGCTTGAGCTGAGATGTGAAAAGAAAAGTGGTTTGGCCTTTTGTAATGTGAAGCGACAAGTGGTTCGGCCTTTGTAATGTGAAGCGACAAGTGGTTCGGACGTCTGGTAAAGGTAATTTATTATACGAAGGTAAATCTTAATACTATTGCCCGAAGGTAAATACTATTCACAAGGGTAATTACTATTGTGAAGGTAAATACTATTCACAAGGATAATTACTATTGACGAAGGTAAATCTTATTGATGAAGAGACTCTTAGATGATGACATATGAGCCCCCATAAAATAATCAAACTTACCAAATCAAATCATAACACATATTTAATCTTTCAATAATTATTAATCATTTATAACTTGTCGTCTCAATTATTGATTTAATACTTATAACATATTATCTGAGATGATCTTTGTGACAATAATTGAATCAATAATATAAGAGATATGATGCGGCAATTCTTGTAGCAATAATTGAGCATAGGTGAGTGACTTCTCACGTAAGCATCGATAATCAATCTGAGTGTGCTCTTATCGACCACGCAGCGTATTCTTGTACTTTTACCACCGGGTAGTTCAGCGGTTTTAACGGTAACACCTCATCCACCGTTATTTTTATAAAAATATTTTTTGTCGTTTTCTCAATCAATGATAATAATGTTGTGGGGTCCACTGATGATTGAGCCATTATGCGAATATTCCTAAAAAAAAAATATTCCCGACCAAACGAATATTTTATAACAACTTGCATACTTTGCAAAATTTATAAATATTACCCACAACTATAACATTATATCAAATTTATTCCATAATATTCAAAAATAATATTTATAGAAAAATTCATCTTTATTTATAAAAGTTAGGGTCTTACACTCACTACGGGCGAGAATATTTGTGTATTCATTAATGGTCATGATCATGCCAACAATCGTCCATCGATGCACTACTGACCTACTTGAGGATTTTTATCACATCATTTGTAACATTACGGTCATGATTACATCAATAGTCTCTGGTGGTCATAATCATACCAAGTCCATCTATGCACTCTGAGCCACGAGATGACTTTCAAAAAATATAAACATGAGGATGATGACAATGATATAAGAATTGATAAAACAAGTTCAAGAATTATTAACGTCCAAATTATCAACATGATCTTGTTTTGTAGAGTAAAATTCAAGAATGATCGGAAGAATATTTCCATGAAAGATCTTTGGATGAAAACGCAAATATCGAGGATATTCTACTAATTTCATGGAGTATAAAAGTCAAAGTTTTAACCAATTTGGGTATAATAAAGAATGGAATAACAAAAGAAATCACCATGCATGCGATGAGCCCTTGCAGCGAGGTTATTCCAGCGAGAATAATAAATAACGGAACCGAGTCGGGGTGAAATTCACATGCGAAGCGGGATGTTCCAACGAGAATAATAAAGATGGAACCGGATCCGGTGTAAAACACGATAGGATATTCAGCCAGAATAATAAAAGCGGAACCAGGTCCGGTGTAAAACACACGAGCAGGATGTTCAGCGAGAATAATAAAGCGGAACGAAGTCCGGTGTAAAACAGAGCATGTGATGTTCCAGCGAGAATGATAAAGAGCGGAACCCGGTGGGTGTAAAACACTGAGCAGGATGTTCCAACGGAATAATAGAAGAATGTCACCAAGTATAGGGTAAACCACTTATCTGAGTTATTCCAAGCGAGAATAATAAGCGATGGAATAACAACAGTTCTCTTCATGAATAAGAAAGAATAACACCCCTTACATTTGGTAGGAGATTGAATCTGCTGCGGTGTAGTAACAAAAATACTCTTCTTCTTCTCTCTTATTCTCTCTATACTTTCTCTCTCTATAAGCTTGAATGAATTAGTGAAAAATAATGAAGCCCTAGGCCTCTATTTATAGAAGATTTCTAGCTTAGCACGTGTGTGAAAAGGCAAGTGGCTTGTATTTGGTTTGGCCTTTTAATGTGAAACGACAAGTGGTTCGGCCTTTGTAATGTGAAGCGACAAGTGGTTCGACGTGCGGTAAAGGTAATTACTATTACTATGAAGGTAAATACTATTGGTGAAGGTAAATACTATTCACAAGGGTAATTACTATCGACGAAGGTAAATACTATTCACAAGGATAATTACTATTGGACGAAGGTAAATACTATTCACAAGGTAATTACTATTGATTGAAGGTAAATACTATTCACAAGGGTAATTACTATTGACCGAAGGTAAATACTATTCACAAGGGTAATTACTATTGACGAAGGTAAATCTTATTGATGAAGAGACTCTTAGATGATGACATATGAGCCCCCCATAAAATAATCAAACTTACCACAAATCATAACACATATTTAATCTTTCAATAATTATTAATCATTTATAACTTTGTCGTCTCAATTATTGATTTAATACTATAACATATTATACTGAGATGATCTTTGTGACAATAATTGAATCAATAATATAAGAGATATGATGCGGCGCCAATTCTTGTAGCAATAATTGAGCATGGTGAGTGACTTCTCACGTAAGCATCGATAATCAATCTGAGTGTCTTCTTATGCAACCACAGCGTATTCTTGTACTTTACCACCGGGTAGTTCAACAGTTTTAACGGTAACACCTCCATACCGTTATTTTTATAAAATATTTTTGTCGTTTTTCACAATCCGGCAATAATGTTGTGGGGTCCACCGATGATTGAGCCATTTATGCGAATATTCCTAACAAAAAGAATATTCCCAGACCAAACGAATATTTTATAACAACTTGCATACTTTGCAAAATTTATAAATATTACCCACAACTATAACATTATATCAAATTTATTCCATAATATTCAAAAATAATATTTATAGAAAAATTCATCTTTATTTATAAAATTTGGGGTCTTACGAGATAATGCAAACTACTATCTTCTATGTATGAATTTAAAAGTTCATAAATCTATCTTTTATCCTGTAACATCAATCAATATATATACGGAATCAAATATTCATCTTTGCACTACTGGCCGAAGATATTCATCGATTAAGTCATGCTCATCTAACACACTGTTCATCTTTGCACTACTGGCCAAAGATATTCATCGAAATCATTCATCCTTGCACTCTGAGCCAAAGATATTCCATAATATCATCATTTAAGGCGAGGATGATGAAAAATATTTTAAAAGCGAATCCGATTGAAACAAAATGACGAGATTAAGGATTAAGGATTTCGTACTTTGTTTTATCCATGTCCAAAAATACCTCAAAAATAATCATAGTGGTGTAAAATTCAAGAATGATCAAAACATGGATACAATCAAAGCTAGTATCCACAATAGATATTTTAGACGAAAAGGAAAATTTTCATTTTTTGATGAATAGTGTCGTGATTCGTGAATAAGTGTCGATATATCGTGAATAGTCTTAGTATAAGTGAATAATAACTCAGACACCAAAATTCCAAATTTGATAAAAACTTAGGATCAATATTTCAAAGATAATAATATTGAAGAAATAATATCATTACAAAAAAATAATATCCCTTACCTCGTAAAGACAAGGTACTCTATTTGAAACAGGATATAGGCTATGACTTGAACTTGCAAGTATAGCAATACTCAAAATATACTCAAAATACTCACAAGAATATGCTCGATAATATAGAGAGAAAACTTGATTTCGGTGTGATTTTCAATTCTAACCTAAGCACCCTATTTATAGGAAAATGCTTTAGAACACAAAGTAGAAAATTTAATATAATATTATTATTATTATTTTTTAAAATTCTATACACCCACTCTTGGAGATCTGATTTCAGCAATCAATAACACATACTAGACCCACTTAACACACCAAAAATGTTTTTCTTGAAAAAATAATTAAAACTTCTAAAATCAATTATTTGAACTTGAACTTCAATAATTCATAATAAATAGTCCTTTTTGTCGGAAAATTGAATCTCGCGCATTTTATAGGAAATTCAATTCTCTACAACTTTGCAGAAGAAAGTTTTTCCAAATTCCAAATAGAAATTGTAAGAAATCCACAAAGCAGGCGATTTTACAATTTATAATCAAATTTTGATTCGATAATTGTGTCCACCAACACACAAAATATGTGTTAAATATTTAATGCCATAAAAATACTCTTCCTCCTCATACACTCATATATCCCACATTCATTATAAAAAATATCACAGATTAATATATCATTAAAATAATATATTTAAATGAATTATTTTATCGAAAAAGATAAAATATTAATTTTCAACAATTGTCATTTAAAAATTTTCTCCATCTATATCCACATAAAATCAATATTTTCCTCATCATATAAATCAATAATTAATTATTCACAAATAATATTACGAGAATCACAAAGATCTTATGACGGTAGTTCTCAAGAAAGGGGACTTTCCGATAAAATTTCTCCTTCTTGGCGCCTGATTAGGTGACCAAACCTCTCCTTGAGGCGAACTTTCTAGACATTGCCAATAATGTTATCTAATAATATTATTAGGATAATATGAATTATTGTTTCGATAATGAAAAATATTGTGTAATGACAATTATTGAAACAATGACAATATAAAATATCAACTTGACAATTATTAAATCATTAAAATACTAAGCGATAATTCTTTGTAACCATTATTGAGTAGTGCCTTCTTACGTAAGAATCAATAATTGGTGCAATACTGGTGTCTTCTTGTGTTTTAACCATAAAGTATTTTAACAGATAATCTTGATAACAACTACTGGTAGTTATTTTTAAACAACTTATATTTATGCGTTTTCTTCATCCAATCGCTTTTCAGTTATGGGGCCCACAAAAGGCTAGCGTCAGCATTTAATGCGAATATTCACAAATAAAGAAGAATATTCCACGACCAAACGAATATTCCCCAACAACAATGAATATTTTATAACCACTTGCTTATTTTAAAATATTTACGTATTTTACCCATAACAATCCACATTAATCAAATCAACCCTTACTATTTCAAAAAATAGAAAATTAAATTTCATTAATAATAAGTTGGGGTCTTACAACCTCCCATCCTTATGAAATTTAAGTCCTCGAAATTGAGCGACGCATACTGGTGTTTCAAAAGGTGAGGATACCTCGCTTTCATTTAGTTTCCAATTCCCCGGGTCATTTCCTCTATAGCATGATTCCTCCACAAAACTTTAACTTGTGGTATGACCTTTCTTGCGTAGACATGCTCCTTCCTATCCAAGATCTTGATGGTACCTCCTCACACGTTAAGTCTTGGCTATCTCGTGGGTTCTAACTCTATCACGTGGTTGGGTCTTTCACATATTCTGAAATATGGATATGTGAAACACATTATGAACACGAGACATACTCGGAGAGTAACGCGAGTCTATAGGCTACATTTCCTACTCGGTCAAGAATTTGAAATGGACCGATAAATCGTGGATTGAGCTTTCCTCTCTTTCCAAATCTTGTAACTCCCTTCCATGGAGCAACTCATGACAATACATGATCCCCTATACTAAATTCCACGTCATTTCGATGAAGATCCGCATAACTCTTTTGTCGATCTTGTGCCGTTTGTATCGTTGTCGAATCATTTGGATCTTTTCGGTGAGTCATACGTACTTAACTTTCGGGTCCCAACAATGTTGCTTCACCCACCTCATCCCAACATATTGGAAGCGACACTTTCGTCCATATAATGCTTTAAATGGAGCCACACCTATACTTGCACGATAAGCTGTTGTTGTAGGAGAATTCCACCTGATGGTAAATACTTATCCCAAGCGCCCTTGAAGTACAGGACACAAAGTCTTAATAGATCTTCAAGAGTTTGAATAGTCCTCTCACGATTGTCCGTCTGGTTTAGGGATGGTATGCGAACTAAATCGCAAATCCATGCCCATAGCTTTTTCCAAGCTAACCCAAAATCTTGAAGTGAATCTTGGGTCACGATCCGAAACTATGGATACAGGCATGACTGCTGACCTCACAATCTCATTCACGTACATACTAGCAAGGCGTTCGAGGGAATAAGTCTCCGTATCGGCAAGAAATAAGCGGAACTTGGTTAATCTATCAACAATAACCCAAATAGCATTAATGCCTTGAAATAGTAGGAAGACCCGTAACGAAATCCATGGTAATGTGTTCCACTTCCATTTTGGAATCTCAAGTGGTTGCAACGGACCTTTAGGTACTAGATGCTCGCCTTTACCGTTGGCAAGTTAAACACATCGAGATAAACTTTGCAATCTCTCTCTTCATATTGTTCCACCAAAATGTATGTCGAAGATCACGATACATTTTAGTACTTCAGGATGGATGACAAATGGTTTATTGTGTGCCTCCATCATAATCTTGTACTTCAAATCAGAGTTGTTAGGAACACAAAGTCTAGAGTGGACTCGAAGTATTCCTTCTTCATCAATTCTCGCTTCCGGAATAGCTCCTTCTTGTACTTTCTTCTTCATACGCATCGACTCAAGATTCGGTGGCTTGAGCAACCTTAACTTTTCTATTAAAGTTGGCTCTATCGTATACTTGACATCATCGCACTCATTCCAGCATATGATCTTCTACTCAACGCATTAACTACTACGTTCGCTTTTCGATTATGGTATTGAATAATGTGGTCGTAGTCTTTCAATAGCTCGAGCCAGCGTCATTGCCAGCATGTTGAGTTCTTTTTAGTGAAGAAATATTTAAGGCTTTTATGGTGCGAATATATCTCCACTTTCTCCCCATATAGATAGTGCCTCCATATCTTTAAGCGGCAGCTTATCACGCTGACTCTAGATCATGAGTAGGATAATTCCTCTCATACTCTTTAAGTTGTCGCGAGGCATAAGGCTATGACTTTCCACGTTGCATGAGAACACATCCCTAACCCTTTGCTCAAGCATCGCTTATAGATAACAAATCCATCGAACCAGATGGTATTGTTAGAACAGTCTTGAAATAAGTCTCCTCTTAAGCTCTTGGAAACTCTTCTTGCATTCTTCGCTCCAAAGCGAATTTTGTATCCTTCCGAGTTAGGTGAGTTAATGGAGTAGCGATTCGAGAAAACCCTTCCACGAATCTCGATAATAACTAGACCTAGAAGTTACTCGTACTTGATCCGCCGAGCTTCGGTTGCTCCAACTTTGTATTGCTTCAATCTTGGCCGGGTCCACGGATACTCCATGTTTTGACACCACGTGCCCAAGAAATGCTACTTCCTCAAGCCGAACTCGCATTTCTTCAATTTGGCAAATAGTTTGTTTTCACGAAGCCTTTGGAGTACCGACTTCAAATGGTGCTCATGATCTTCACAACTTTTGGAATATATGAGGATGTCATCAATAAAGACAACAACAAACCGATCCAAATATTCCTTGAATACTCGGTTCATGATATCCATGAAAGCGCGAGGAGCATTAGTTAGTCCGAAAGACATGACTAAGAATTCATAATGCCCATACTGGGAGTTCGAAGGCGGTCTTTCGAATATCCTCGGTTCTAATCTTGGTGATGATATCGAGCGAAGATCGATTTTGAAAAGAATTGTGCCTTGCATTGGTCAAACAAGTCATCAATACGCAGGTAGAGGATACCTATTCTTGATGGTGACATGGTTCAATTCTCGATAGTCAATACAAAGTCGCATACTCCGTCTTTCTTCTTTCTGAATAAAGCAGGAGCACCCCGAGGAGATGTACTAGGGACGAATGAAGCCGATGTCCAAAAATTCATGTAGTTGGACCTTTAACTCACGAAGTTCAATAGGAGCCATTCGATATGGGGTTTTAGAAATGGGCTTTGTGCAGGTTCAAGATCAATAAAGAATTCAACTTCACGTTACGGGGTAGGCAGAGGAAGTTCTTGAAAATCGTCGGGAAAGTCGATAACAAGGGGAATATTATTCAAATTTGGCGTGTCTTTATTCAAATCCATAACATGGGCTAAGAAAGCTTGACATCCGTTTTTCAATAAGCGAATAGCTTTATGATTAGATATGATGGTGATTGATTTTAATGGTTTAGTTGCTTGAATTACATACAACAGGTTGGTTAGGAATATGAAAACTAACAACCTTAAGAAAACAATCAATTTTGGCATGATGAGTAGTTAACCAATCAATCCCTAAAATCACATCAAAAGCAAGTATCTTTAAAGAGATAAGGTGACAGGTAAGGTGATGGTGCCAACTTGAATCAAACAAGATTTATAAGCGGTGGATGTGATGAAAGTTTCTCTTAACGGAGTTTCCACGAGATAGGTCGAAGTCTAATTTCTCGAGTCGAGTTTAAGCGTTGAGCACATGCGGGAGAGATAAATGAATGGGTAGAGCAAATTATCAAGTAAGGTATAAACTTGCAAGAATTTATAAATAGTGTTTGTATAGTAAAATCTTTTTATATAAAAGCAGAATACTTTTATAAAGTTATTTGTTTTATTAGATTTTAAATAATATATATATATATATTTTATAAATAGAATATATTATATTTTATTGCATAGTATCCTTTCTATTTTTTTCTATAAATAGGATGCTTAGTTAGAATTGAAATTGTGGCGCCCCCAAAATAGGTATCTGACACCCATTACGAGTCACCAAATACATGATACGAGAAAGCAAACTACAACTTGATAATACTGATTGTCGTGCAAAATCGACAACACATATTGTGAGTTTAAATACAAATATTATCTTCTAGACAATATCAACACTCAAATAAGTCCTCATTACAATTATTCATACACTATTTTATAGAAATAGTGAGAATACGCTAAAAATCTTTCTAGAACCATCACTCCATTACCCAGATTCGATCCTGCTATGTTCTCACCTCCACGAGAAGAAAAATAGAACAAAAAGGAAAAGGGTGAGCTCAACTAGCCCGATAAAGAATATTATGACTAAGATAATATACAACAAATTATCATTAGTCTTGACGAGGAAAAATCGATAGAATATAATAGGCTGACAAGTTTTAGATCAACAAATGCGGTGAAACAACAATCCATTAGAAGAGTCGTAGAGAATGAATTTTACTATCTTCTAAGATTTAAAAGTCCATCATTAATATTTTATCACTGTAACAACAATCGATATACATCTTTAATTAAATATTCATCTTTGCACTCTGAGCCGAAGATATTCATTTATATCACCGATTAGTCGTATTCATCTCAACTTTTGTTCATCTTTTCACTACTAGCCAAAGATATTCATCGATTAATCATTCATCTTTGCACTATAGGCCAAAGATATTGATAATATCATCATTTAAGGCGAGGATGATGAAAAATAATTTAAAGAAAAGCGAATCGATGAGACGGAAGGACAAATATTAGGGATTCATATAACGGTTTATCAAGATCAATAATACTTCATAATAACCAATTGTGAAGCGAATTCAAAAATAATGATCAAAACATGGATACAATCAAAGATAGTAGCCAAAATAGACATCTTGGACAAAAAGAAAAATTTTCATTTTTTGAAATTGAATGAATGAGTCTTTGATTCGTGAATAGTCTTAGTATATCGTGTGAATAGTAACCCAGACACAAAAGTTTCAAATTTGATTAAAAGTTTAAACCAATATTTGGCATAATGATATTGAAGAAAATAATATCATTTAAAAGAAAATAACATCCCTTACCTCAAAATAGCGGTACTTACGATTTGAATTTGGATATAGTCTTGTGAAACTTGCTTCGAAGTATAGCAACACTCAAAGTATCAAAATACTCACAAGAATACGCTCGATAATATAGAGAGAAAGAGAAAACTTTATTTTACGGTGTGATTTTCAATTCTAACTTAGCCCTCTATTTATAGAAAAATGTTAGAACACAAAGGAGACTAAATTAATAAAATATTAATAATTCTTTTCTTTTTCTCTATCATGCTAGGTTGGACAATCGACCATCTTGGAACAAAATTAGCGACCCATGTGCATTCAACACCAACCAAAAAGTGGGTCCCACCATAATTTAATAAAAATTATTTTATTTTACGAAACTTGATAATTCATAGAAAATAGCCGTTTATCGAGAAAAATCTGAATTTTATATCCATTCCACACGAAATCCAATTCTCTACAACTTTGTAGCTTTGAGTTTCTCCAAATTCCAAACCAAAATATCAAAAAATCCACAAGCGGATGATTTTAATACCTCCATTCAAACAAAATCTTGATAAAACACATCGACATTAATTCCTTCATTTATAACCACATAAAATAAATAAATCCATAATTTATATCCACATCAAATAAATATTTCTTTATCATATAAATCAATAATTAATTATTCACAAATAATATTACTGAGAATCACAATTATGACAACGAGGCCGTTTTCGAGGAAAGAGGGGCTTTCGATAAGGATTTCTCCTTCTTTGGCGCTTGATTAGGTGGCCAAACCTCTCCTTGGTGAGAACTTTCTAGACATTGCCAATAATGTTATCTAATAATATTATTCAAATAATATGAATTATTGATCGATAATGGGAAATATGTGCGATGAACAATTATTGAAACAACAATAATATTAAATATAATGACAATTATTGAATCGATAAAATAAAATATTGAGCGATAATTCTTTGTAACAATTATTGAGTAAGTGCCTTCTACGTGCGAATCAATAACTCGATAATTCAACAATCATGCAATCTGGTATTACTCTTTGTGCTGACCACGCGTATTATTGTATTTTAATCACCGGGTAATCCAACGATTGTTAGCGATAACAATTACGTCGTTATTTATAAAAACTCATACTTTGTCAGTTTTTCTTCATCAACGGTTATTACATTATGGGCCCCACGAATGGGTTCTTGCCGTAAATACGAATATTCCCAAAGACAAAAAAGAATATTCCACGACCAAAAAAAATATTCCCAAGCAAAAATGAATATTTTATAACCACTTGCTTATTTTGTAAAATTTGCACATTTTATCCATAACAAAGCATTATATCAAATTAACACCTTATTAATTTAGAATAATGAATAGAGAAAATTCAATTTTATTTATAATAAGTTGGGGTCTTACAACCTCCCTCCTTATAAATTTTTTCCTCGAAATTGGCGTCACATTACTGAGTGTTTGAGCGGTGAGGTACCTCGCTTTCATTTCGATTCCAACTCCCGGTCATTTCCTCGATATCATGGTTCCTCCACAAAACCTTAACTTGTGGTATAACCTTGGTGCGTAGGACATGCTCTTTCTATCCAAGATCTTAACAGGTACCTCCTCGCATGTTAAATCTTTGGCTATCTAAATGCAGTTCTAATGTAATAATGTGGTTCGGGTCTTTCACATATTTTCTGAAGCATAGATATGTAGAAAACATTATGAACACGAGATATACTTGGAGGTAATCTTGAGTCTATAGGCCACATTTCCTATTTGGTCAAGAATCTCAAATGGACCAACAAATCGTGGATTGAGCTTTCCTCTCTTCCCAAATCTTGTAACTCCCTTCCATGGAGCAATACGTAACAATACATGATCTCGATATTAAATTCCACATCCTTTCGATGAAGATCGGCATAACTCTTTTATCGATCTTGTGAGGTTTGAATCGTTGTCGAATCATTTGGATCTTTTACGTAGTCATGCGTACCAATTCGGTCCCAACAAAGTTGCTTCACCCACCTCGTCCCGACATCTTTGGAGAATGACACTTTCGTCCATCTAGCGCCTCAAATGGAGCCATGCCTATACTTGCTTGATAAGCTATTGTTGTAGGAGAATTCCACCGATGATAAATACTTATCCCAACTCCTTTGAATTCTAGAACATGAGTCTTAATAAATCTTTAAGAGTTTGAATAGTCCTCTCTCGATTGTCCGTCGGTTTGAGGATGGTATCTGCTGGCCCAGAATAAATAAATCCGTGCCCGTAGCTTTCTGAAGCTAACCCAAAATCGTGAAGTGAATCTTGGGTCACGATCCGAAACTATGGATCTTGGCATGCCATGCAATCTCACAATCTCATTCACGTACATCTGAGCAAGGCGTTCAAGGAATAAGTCTCACGTATCGGCAAGAAATGAGCGAGACTTGGTTAATCTATCAACAATAACCCAAATCGCATCTATGCCTTGAGAAACTTTGGGAAGACACATAACAAAATCCATAGTAATGTGTTCCCACTTCCATTTTGGAATCTCAAGTGGTTGCTGATGGACCTTTTGGCACTTGATGCTCCGCCTTTACTCGTTGACAAGTTAAACACCTCGAGATAAACTCGCGATCTCTCTCTTCGTATTGTTCCACTAAAATGTGTATCGAATATCATGATACATTTTGGTACTCCCGAAGATGGATTGCAAGCGGGGTGTTGTGTGCCTCCATCATGATTCTATGCTTCAAGTCGGGATCGTTAGGAACATGAGAAAGTCTAGAGTTGACTCAAGTATTCCTTCTTCATCGATTCTTGCTTTTGGAATAGCACCTTCTTGCACTTTCTTCTTCATACATCGACATTGGTCAAGTAGCTTGGCGCTTTAACTTTATCGATTAAAGTTGGGTTCTACTCGTATATTCGCCATCATCACATGGGTCCACTGAGTCTTTAATTCTATCTCCATCCTTTACAAGTCATATAAAATGGGCCTTTTCATTGACAATATCGCTTTTCGTACTCGCATATGATCTTCTACTCAATGTTTTTCTACTACGTTTGCTTTTCGAGGATGATATTGAATAGTGTGATCGTAATCTTTCAATGAGCTCAAGCCAAGCGTCGTTCTCGCATGTTGAGTTCTTTTTGGGTGAAGAAATATTTGAGGCTTTTATGATCCGTATAAATCTCCACTTTCTCCCCATCTGGTAGTGTCTCCAGATTTTCAAGCGTGAAAATGGCTCTTTGCTATGACTCGGATCATCGAGTAGGATAATTCCTCTCATATTCTTTGAGTTGTCGCGAGGCATAGGCTATGACTTTCCCATGTTGCATGAGAACACATCCTAACCCTTTGCACGAAGCATCGTTATAGATAACAAATCCATTCGAACCGGATGGAATTGCGGAGCAGTGCCAAAATGAGTCTCCTCTTGAGCTCTTGGAAACTCTTCTCGCATTCTCGCTCTATACAAATTTTGTATCTTTCCGAGTCAGCTGAGTTAGCGGAGTAGCGATTCGAGAAAATCCTTCCACGAATCTCCGATAATAACCGGCTAAGCCCGAAAGCTACGTACTTGATTCATCGACTTGGTTGCTCCCAACTTTGTATTGCTTGATCTTCGTTGGGTCAGCAGATACTCCATGTTTTGACACCACGTGCCCTAAGGAATGCTACTTTCTCAAGCGAGATCTCGCATTTTTTCAACTTGGCATAAAGCTTGTTTTCACGAAGTCTTTCAAGTATCGACTTCAAATGGTGCTCATGATCTTCACGGCTTTTGGAATAGATGAGGATGTCATCGATAAAGACAACAATGGCCGATCAAATATTCCTTGAATACTCGGTTCATTATATCCATAAAAGCAGCGGGAGCATTAGTCGATCAAAAGACATGACTAAGAATTCATAATGCGTCTTAGGAGTTACGAATGCGGTCTTTGGAATATCCTCGGTTTTAATCTTGGTGATGATATCCGAGCGAAGGTCGATCTTTGAAAAGAATTGTGCTCCTTATAACTGGTCAAACAGGTCATCAATGCGAGGTAGCGGATACCTATTCTTGATGGTGACATGGTTCAATTCTCGGTAGTTAAAATAAAGTCGCATACTCACGTCTTTCTTCTTTACTGAATAAAGCAGAGAGAACCCCGAGGAGATGTACTAGGGCCGAATGAAGCCGATGTCTAATAACTCTGTAGTTGGACTTTTAACTCACGAAGTTCAATAGGAGCCATTCGATATGGGGTTTTAGAAATGGGCTTTGTGCGGTTCAAGGTCGATAAAGAATTAACATCACGTTCGGGGTTAGGCAGGGAAGTTCTTGAGGAAATACATCGGGAAATTCTCTTACTGTGAAATATTATCCAAATCGACTTGTCTTTATTCTTTATTCAAATCCTTAACATGGGATAAGCGAAAGCTTGACATTGATATTTTTGATTTAAGTGGTTTGTTGTTTGATTAGGTTGGTTAGGAATATGAAAACTAACAACCTTACGAAAATAATCAATTTTGGCATGATGAGTGGTTAACCGATCAATTTCTAAAATCACATCAAAAGCAAGTATCTTTAAAGAGATAAGATCAGCGGGTAATGTGATAGTGCCAACTTGGATCAAGCAAGATTTATAAAGCGTAGATGTATCGAAGGTTTCACCCAACGGAGTTTCAACGAGATAAGTTAAAGTCCAATTTCTCGAGTCAAGTTTAAGCGTTGAGCACAAGCGGAGAGATAAAAGAATGGGTAGAACCGGTATCTAGTAAGGTATAAACTTTGCAAGAATTCAAGATTAGCTTACCTGTGATCACCTCATTTGGGTTCCTCACATTTTGGCCAGTCACAACATACGCTCTTCTAGGAACCGCTGATTTTGACTTATCCGGGATAGCTTTTGGAGTCACCATCCCCGCTGAACTTGGTTTTGCTATATAACACTCTCGGGCTATATGACCCTCCTTTCCACAGTTATAACATACCTTGGATTGTTGTGGGCAGTTTGGGCTGATATGTCCCTCTTTCCCGCATTTATAACACACGATCGGTGGTCGTTCTCCTTCCTTACAGCATTTGATGTTGGTCTTTGGTGTTGTGTGATGTCTTCCGTCATTGTTGAATCTCCTCTTTTTGAAATTTTCACTAGACTCACCTCTTCTATTATCATGGCCACGATTACCACCCGAGTGGTTACCGCTTTTGTCTGTATTCTTCCTCCCATTTGGTTATCATCGCTCGATGATTCTTTGTCTTGGTATGACCACGGTTGTGATCCCTTGGTTGAGTATACTCATTATCTCGCTCTAATAATTGAGCCCATTGACAACATCGAATATAGAGAAAATTTATGAGAGATAAGGTATTGGCCGAATCTTGGGTTTTAAACCTCTCGAAACATCCGCGTCATCGTTCCTCATTCTCTACCAAATGAGGTGCAAACACGGATAACTTGCGAACTTCGCCTCGTCTTTGAGACACAAATCGTCATGTTGTTACATGCTCGGTCTAATAAACTCTACCTCCTTCATATGAAGAATACTTTCGGAAAAGTACTTGTCATTGAATAATTTCGAAATCTTTCCCAAGACATTTTGAGTGCGGTGGTTGGAGTGCGCTTCTGATTCCCACCGATGTCGCCTCTCCACGGAACATAAAGGTGGCGAATGGAACCTTCTGTTCCTTCATTCATCCCAAGACATTGAATATCTTGGTAATTTGCTTGACCCATGTTTCCGCCTTAATCGGATCGGGCTTTCCCCAGAAATCTGGTGGTCCCAACTCCTTGAAATTGCTTGCATTTATGTAATGAATAGTAGCGTTGCCATCACTTCCACCCGTATTTTGTACACGAGTCTGCCTCATCTTATTTTGCATGAACTGCAAAAAGCTCCTAAACATTCCATCATTCATCGTTTGCTCGGTAGTGTTATTTACAGGAGGAATATTGTCTTCCTGTTGCACGTTCTCCTGGTTTGTGACTAAAGGTTATTCCACAGTCTCATACACTCCATTGTTAACGTTTTCAGCAGCCATTCTTAAATACTGCCATAAAATAAAGGTTAATTAAACAAATTAACATATCACATAATACCCCTATATTATGACCAACCAACAAATAAGCTTAGATAGGACACACTAGCGAAGGATTTACTCATCTCTCCCCTCTTAGTTCTATTCCCGATCTCCATGGAGACCATATCCCTAAGTTTTGATACCATTGTGGCGCCCCCAAAATAGGTATACAACACCCATTACGAGTCGCCAAATACATAGTACGGAAAACAAACTACAACTTCAATAATCTGATTGTCGTGCAAAATACGACAACACATCTTGTGAGTTTAAATACAAATATTATCTTCTAGACAATATCAACACCCAAATAAGTCCTCATTATAATTATTCATATACTATTTTACGAAATAGTGAGGCTGCTAAAACATCTTTCTAGAACCATCACTCCATACCCAGAGCTCGATCTGCTATATTCTCACCTCACGAGGAAGAAAAATAGAACAAAAAGGAAAAGGGTGAGCTCAACTAGCCCGATAAAGAATATTATGACTAAGATAATATCTGAAAAATTATCATTAGTCTTCAACAGGGAAAAATCGATGAGAAATATAATAGACAACAAGTTTTAGATCAACAAATGCGCGAAACAACAATCCATTAGAAGAGTCATGTAGAGAATGAATTCTACTATCTTCTAAGATTTAAAAGTCCATCATCAATATTTTATCCCTGTAACAACAATCAATATACATCTTTAATTAAATATTCATCTTTGCACTATAGGCCAAAGATATTCATTTATATCACCAGTTGGTCATGTTCATCTCAACACCTGCTCATCTTTGCACTACGGGCCAAAGATATTCATTAATTAATCATTCATCTTTTTACTCTGGGCCAAAGATATTGATAATTTCATCATTTAAGGCGAGGATGATGAAAAATATTTTAAAGAAAAGCGAATCGGGTGAGACGGAAGGACAAATATTAGGGATTAAGTATAACGGTTTATCAAGATCAATAATACTTCATAATAACCAATTATGTGAGCGAGAATTCAAAAATAATGATCAAAACATGGATCTGATCAAAGATGGTAACCAAAATAGACATCTTGGACAAAAAGGAAAATTTTCATTTTTTTTGAATGAATAGTATAGTATCGTGAATAGTCGTGAATAGTACGTGAATAATAACCCAGACACAAAAAGTTCCAAATTTGATTAAAAGTTTAAACTAATATTTCGGCATAATGATATTGAAGAAAATAATATCATTTGAAAGAAAATAACATCCATTACCTCAAAATAATAGTACTTACGATTGAATTTTGGATATAGTCTTGTGAAACTTGCTTAGTATAGCAACACTCAAAGTATCAAAATACTCACAAGAATAAACTCGATAATATAGAGAAAGAGAAAACTTGTTTACGGTGTGATTTTGAATTCTAACTTAGCCCTCTATTTATAGGAAAAAATGCTAGAAAGCAAAGGAGACTAAATTAATAAAATATTAATAATTCTTTTCTTTTCTCTACGCATGCATACTAGGTTGAACAATCGAGCGACCATCTTTGAACAAAATTAGCGACCCATGTGCATTCAACACCAACCAAAAAGTGGGTCCCACCCATAATTTAATAAAAATCATTTTATTTTCTGAAACTTCAGTAATTCATAGAAAATAGCCCGTTTATCAGAAAAATATAAATTTTATGTCCATTCCACACGAAATCGAATTCTCTAGAACTTTGTAGCTTTGAGTTTCTCCAAATTCCAAGCCAAAAATATCCCAAATTCACAAACGGATGATTTTTAATACCTCCATTCTGACAAAAATACTGATAAAACACCTCAGCATTAATTCCTTCATTTATAACCACATAAAATAAATAAATCCATCATTTATATCCACATTAAATAAATATTTCTTTATCATATAAATCAATAATTAATTATTCACAAATAATATTACAGAATCACAATTATGACAATCGAGTAGTTCAGGAAGAGGGGGCTTTCGATAAGGATTTCTCCTTCTTGGTAGCATGATTAGGTGCCAAACCTCTCCTTAAGTGAGAACTTTCTAGACATTGCCAATAATGTTATCTAATAATATTATTCAAATAATATGAATTATTGATGCGATAATGGAAAATTGTTATGCGGTAACAATTATTGAAACAACAATAATATTAAATATTAGCGCAGTAATTATTGAATCAATAAAATAAAATATTGAGCGATAACTCTTTGTAACAATTATTGAGTAGTGCCTTCTTACGTGCGAATCAATAATCAACAACAATCTTGTGCAATCTGGTATTACTCTTGTGCTTATGCGACCCGCGCGTATTCTTGTATTTTAACCACCGGGTAATCCAACAATGTTAGCGGTAAAAATTACTAGCGTTATTTATAAAAAACTCATACTTTGTCGTTTTCTTCATCAGAAAGTTATTTACATTATGAGGCCCCGAATGGTATTACTTGGCGTAAATACGAATATTCCAAACAAAAAGAATATTCCACGACCAAAAGAATATTCCCGACAAAAATGAATATTTTATAACCACTTGCTTATTTTGTAAAATTTGCACATTTTACCCATAACCAAAGCATTATATCAAATTAACACCTTATTAATTTAGAATAATGAATAGAAAATTCAATTTTATTTATAATAAGTTGGGGTCTTACTGGTATTTCTTTAGAGTTTTATGTTAGAGTAACTTGTACATCTGAGTACCGCATACATGGTGAAATTCTTCTATTATTCCATTCTTTATTATTAGTTGGAATATCACTGCCGGTCGATATTACACTTTGATCAGTTCCATTAATTATTATTACATTGGAATAACATGTTTGTGCGGTCTATCGCATGCATGGTGATTTCTGTTGTTATTCCATTCTTTATTATTACATTTGGAATATTACGCCGATTGTGAATTTACTTTGCCGACTTTGGTTTCGAATTCTTTATTATTCGTCGAGAATATCATATCATGCGTGCTTTTTTACGCGTTACATGGTTCCATTCTTTATTATTACATTGGGAATAACACATGCATCATCGCAATACCGCATGTATGGTGAATTCTTCAGTTATTCCATTTTTTATTATTATGTTGGAATAACCTGTCTATGTGGATTACCACATGCATGGTGAATGATCCTTTGTATTCATTCCTTATTAAATTGTGCAAATGATCTGTTTACGGTGGATTATGATGAAAGTCATAATATAAGCATTGGACTGTTGATTATGATGAAAATCATAATAAAAGCATTGGACTACTGAAAATCATGGGTATATGTAGTATTAGAAAGTGTTATGATGAGTTATGTTGGTTATTATGTGAAAACATGAAAGTTTCTTAGAAATCACAAAGGGTTGAAAATTAGATTTTGGTGAAAATGGAACATGAAATTCAATTGACCATATCTCCTATTATATTTCGAATTTTTGAGTGTGGTCAAGTTCTAGAGTTAGATCTATGAGTTTTCTAACTTATCCAAGTGGAATCACTGGAAAAGGTGTTGTAGATTTTTGTATGGACTGATTTTAGCAAAGAAGTCAAAAACTGCAAAGTACCAAAAAAGTTACTGCCTAGAAATTTAAAAGGGCATTTTCGCCACTTAGTTAGTGAAATAAATTCTGGCATTTTGGGACATGGAAATATATGGTATAAAGTACCTCCTGTCCAAAAATGAGCTCATTCCGATTTAAAATGAACAAGTTATGACTATTTCAATATTTAGGCTTTTCTGATGAAAAATGCTATAATCGGAGTTCTATAACTCCGATGACCATGAAATTTAAACTGAAGCTTACGTTAACATGTGTAAGATCCTCGCCAAGATTTGGGAATTTCTGGAGTTAAACTTGAGGTAGCTAATTTCTTAAGGAATTGATTAGAAATTGATTTTGAAAAATACTTGAGGGAGTTGAAAAATTATAAAAAAATAATTGTTATGTATGAAATATATGTATATATGTTTGGACAAAGGATAGAAAAATAATAAGTTAATTTGGTAATTTTTCATGAAAATGGTTTAGTTACAAACATATGAGTTAAATATGTTATGTGAAGTTGAAAACTTGGTAAATATGATTTTATGGCTTGAAAATCCTATATAAGGTATATGCAGATTTTTGATGAGGAATTTGATCATTGGTGATAAAATCTTATGAGTATGGCATTTTGAATGATTAAATGCATTATTTGGTATGGACTTGGTATGATTTGATTTGATTTACTTTTTCCTTTTCTCTTTTTGGATTTGGTTATACATGGGTATTCATGGGTGGCGTGTTTGGTTGAAATTGTTCGGTGGCTAAAAGCGCTTGATCCCATTCTTAATGGTGGTGGTTTACGGCAATTTCGATTGAATTGGGTAGTGAGATTTATAAGATTTTTCAAGGAAAATAGGGTAGAAAGATAAAACTCTAAAAAAAAAACATGATTATTTGCAATGATTTAGAAATTAAGGAGTGAATTTTAATAAGTTTGGCTTAAATATGGTTAAAGTGATAAAATATTGTTATTATTAAGATATTTTGAAAAATTAATTATTAATAAATATTTTTTATTCAAATAGAATTTAAACATACCCTCTTGAGATCACAACATTCAATTTTATGAAACAAAACCTTAGCCTCTCCTCTTCTCTTTCCATTTCTCTCTATTTAAAACTCATAACCACACTTTTACATCCCTTCTCTCCTATCACCATTTCTCCTAAACTTTTGAAACTTTTTAACCTTACCCTCTTTTTCACGCAAAGCAAAGCCAAAAAAAGCAAGCTAAGTCTTTGTAAGAGACAATGTCAAGGCTTAAGATTATAATACTAAAAGGAATCCATTAAAGCCTCTTTATTTTCTTTCTCTAATCCCTTAGAGCTTGATCATTTTACATATATATTGTAGAAAATAGAGAGAAATATTGAGAAACAATGGCTTGATTTTTTCATTGATTAAGAATGAATATATATATATATATACACAAGATTGAGTGTTGCCCAAGTACCTAAATAGGAAACTATCCTAGAATTATAGGATTACAATTAATTACAAGGATACTAATTGATAGAGTTATGGAATTACAATTAATTACAAGGATACTAATTGCAAGAATTATGGGATTACACTTAATTACAAGGATATTACAATATGTTGTATTTAATTATCTAATATGCCTCTCAAGATGGAGCTCGGTGGAGAGTCAATCTTGGTCTTCAAGAACTGAAAGAGAGTGCGAGGGAGAAGTTTGGTCAAGATATCGGCTAATTGATCTTCGGAGGAAACATGAGTGACACGTAAAGCTCCAGTTTGTACTTGATCCCAAATAAAATCATAATTAATCGCAACATGCTTCATTCGTGAATGGAAGGCGAGATTGGAGCAGAGATGAGTTTCCCCAACATTGTCACAATATATAATCGGAGCGGAAGAAATAGAAACACCAAGCTCGGATAAAGAGAACAAATCCAACGTAACTTCGATAAGCAGTGGCGAACAGCGAGCGATATTCGGCTTCAATGGAGGCGTGCGATTATACGTTGTTTCTTGGAGGACCGAGGATATCGGATTGCACACCGAGGTAAACAATATAAGCCTTTGGTGGAGGTGTAGTCATCCTTATTACTCAAGCCAACAAGCATCCGAGAAGGCATGAAGAGATAAAGGTGTGTTGTGGTGCAATGCAAGACCATGATCGGTTGTACCGGAAAGATAGCGAAGAAAGCGCTAATGACATTCCAATGATCGAGTAGGTCGATGCATGAATTGGGACAACTTATTAACAACATATGCAATATCAAGGCAAGTGAGACACAAATATTAGAGACTTCAACAAGCGATCGTATTCGGAAGGATCTGGCCAAATCAAAGCGATCTAGAAAATAATTGTAAGTGTGGGCTCAAATTGGCAAGAGAGTGGTAATGATTTGGCGCTGATCATATTTTCTAAAGCGAGAAGATCGTGATATACTTCCGTTGAGAGAGAAGTAAACCAAATAGAAGTAGTTGCAACTTCAACACCATGAAAGTAAGTTAAATTCCCAAGATCTTTGATTGAAAATCTTTTGCCAAGAAGATCAATAAAATGTTGAACTGTTGTGGTATTGTTTCCCGTAATAATTATATCATCAACATACACAAGAAGATAGACTAGATTACCACAGGTGTTGAAGACAAAGAGGGATGTGTCTGCATGAGAGTTTGTAAATCGAGATGCTACAAGAAACTGTCGGAGCTCATGGTACCATGCTCGTGGTGCTTGTTTGAGACCATATATAGCCTTGTGTAACTTGCACACATATGTGGGAGTATCACGATCAAGAAAATTCGGCGGTTGCGCCATAAAAACATCTTCAGAGAAATGACCTTGTAAAAAGGCATTGTTGACATCAAGATGGCGAAGAGACCACCCACAACTAATAGCAAGGCTGAGTACTGTGACAACCCGAGAATTTAAAAAATTATTTAAATCTTAAATGATGGATTAGAGGTTAAATAATAGACCTAGACATAAAATAAGTGAATGGATTTGAGATTTTTGGGAAGGAATTTTGTAAATTTAAAATTCTTGTGGTGAATTATTCAGGATTAAGTATATAAGTGTATATATTACGTGTATATGGTCATACATGTGTATGCGGTTTGTGGTTGAGGTCAATGGTTGATCGAGATAAATTATATCGGTGGAAAAACCTAATATTATATTAAGAATATTGACGTTTAGTTAGAAACCCTAATGGTTGATAAAAAAACCAGAAAGCAGGTTCGAAACCTTAATTTCAGTTTTGGGGATCCAAAACCCTAATCGGAAATATTAAATTCCTAATTTGAAATTCAAATCAGAATTTAAGAATGTTAAGTAATTGTGTTATGTGATTAATGATGTGTGTTATTAATTATAACCTAATTAGGGAAAACCCTAATGAATAATTAGAAACCCTAATTTTTAATTTAAAACCCTAATTGCTAAATTAGGAACCCTAATTGCTAAATTAGGAATCCTTAATCCTAATGTTCAAGTCTAAGTAATTAGGAAACCCTAATCTAATTAGGAAACCCTAATTATAAATCTTAATTTTCTATTTTTAAAATCTAATTTGAAACCTTAATTGTTCAGTTAGAAACCTTAATGTACAATTATGGGACCTAATTGCTAAATTAGCAAATTTTAATTAGGAAATATTAATCCTAATTTTTTAAGTCCTAATGTGATTAGGAAATTATAATATAATTAGGAAACCCTAATTATAATTTAGAAATCATAATTTTCCATTTTAAAATCTAATTGGAAAATCTTAAAATTTTAATTTTTTAAAACCTTAAGGTCAAACCCTAAGGGTTGTAACAAATGTCATTTGTGCCATTAAATTTGTGTGCAAAATGACTATACTACCCTTTTTGCAATTCTTTAACGAGATGGAGTAAGAATCTTGCCATATTTTGGAGTTGGTGACCTAATAGATCAGCCATGTGATTGAGAATAACATAACTCAGCCATTATATCTCAACCACTTTATTACATTCATCATATAGATAGATCAAGAGAGAGAAAAGTGTACATTTATACCTCATTTGTTCATAATCACCAAACCAAGTCTCTCTCTCTAGACCCATGAAATATATTAATAAATCAGTCCCCAATCAGGTCCCTACTACTCCATAACAAATCAGGAACCCCGGATTCAAGATTAAGGCTCAAAATAGTATAAAATCTTAATCTTTGAAATTCATATGATTTCATGTTATTTGTTGTTGTTTATTGTTTAAAGTTGTGTAATAGGATGTTTTTGAGTGATCTGGGTTGTAATTGTTAGGTTTTCGTGAAAATCAAAGTAGCAATCAAATTGCAAAACGTAGCGGAAGCGAGATAAAATCAGATTTTAAAATTTTTCACAAACCAATTACCCGGATCATCCTTTATGCATATTATTAATTAAACGAAGAATAAGAAATTATGAAATCATACCCTTGTAGAAACGAGCTTCCTCAGGTGCGAGTTCACCTCCTACTTCTCGCGATCTCCTTGAATCTCGGGTAGATTCCTTCCTTTGATTAATGTAAGCCACCCAAGTGTGTGGCCTCTATAGGTTATCCACCAAGGAAGAGGAATTTTTCAAGAAGAAGAGATTTGGCTCAAACCCTAGTTTTTCCTATCTGAATAAGAAAAGGGGTGTACTCTCCCAATCTAGGAATTACGTATATCTCATATCTAATATAAGACTCCTCTTATAAAGATATTATATAACCTATTTTAATTAAAATAAGGTATTATTTATTTAATTAAACTTTTTTAATTAAATGGGCTCCCTAATCCTATTAGGGATAATTAGTTAAACTCCTTTAACTAATTTTCTTTCCTAATCCAATTAGGAATAAATGAGAGTACTAATATTAAATTAATTCCTAAACCTTTTAGAAATTAAAATAATAATAATTATAATAATATTAATAAGACTCCTCTTATTAATTTATATTTAATATTTCTAAAATATTAAATAATAAATATTAAGCTATTTAATTTATTCTATCACCATAGATTAAATTAAATATACTTAACATATTATTACAATTATGCCATTAACTTCTTAAATAATTATTCTTCCTTTTATGGTGTGACCCTTTAGGTTCTCCATATTAAACAGGTTGTGAATAAATCAATTAGAACAATTCTAATCTCATTTAAATAAATAAATTAAACAAATAATTTATTTAAATAAATAATATTTATTCTACAATAGGGATAAGCCTCCTAGCGATCAACGACTTTCCGGATAATATAGATTTCAACATTAATCATAAAAGAACCTTTGAGTAAATAGTTACCGTATAATTCAATCCTTCCACCATACTGATGTCCCAATTAAATATAAGACATGGAATTCTTTGTCAAGTCTTATTTTATTTAATTATATGTATTTCGATTCCTAAATGAACAACTCTAATGAATGCAAATTAGAAACTACTTTCTAATTTCATTCCACCTTGACCAAGGATTCCTGGGTTGTCATTTATCGAATCACATAGGACAATTCTCCTTTTACTAGAAGTGGTAGATTCTTTATTGATCATTCATTATCTTCATATATAACTTATTACACCCAAGCATACCCTTTGATATACTCTAAGAGTCTTAAGGAATAAGTCAAAGTGTAATTCATTATATATAAGATACTATGATGATCTCAAGTCTAAGGATCATTTGTACTACTATCACTACAGGAATTCCTATTGATGGTAAGTAAAACTCCATTAGGTATTCCTTAGCGAGTCACGTTTCGGTGAACTTATTCTCTAATAAGCACCTACATACTTGCTTTAGTGTCTCCACACAAATGATCATGAGATCAATCATCCTCATCCAATGAGCAAACAACGTATGTACCAATCTATCCGGATTCACTAATCCCCTATTTAGTAATCAATGATTGGGAACTATTTTAGTTTTAAGCTTTCTAAGAATTTAGATCTCATTAGAATGATCATCATCATTATTCTAAAAGCGTTGCTTAAAACTATGGGTTTATCACATATTATTAAAACAACACCATGTAGATAATAAATGCCTTTAATAAATAATTCTTTTATTAATAAATAAATAAGATTGATTACACAGTATATGCTTTATCATCATACATGATTGGCTTGTATGCATAATACTTTCAATCTCCCACTTGCACTAAAGCCAATCGCCGTGGTATCTCATACCCATCTTCTCTAAGTGACGATCAAAGCTGCTTTGTTGTGTTAGCGCTTTAGTAAATGGATCGCAATATTGTCTTGAGAGTCCACACGCTCTCGGTGGCGTCTCCTCTTTCAATGATCTCTCGATCAAATGAAATCATGCATGACACGTGTTTGGATTTACGATGAGACACAGGTTCCTTAGCTTGCATATGACTCCAGTGTTGTCACGAATAAAACCTTTGGTCCTTTAATGCTAGGAACCACACCAAGTTCGGTAATGAACTTCTTCATCCAAACGACTTCCTTTGCGACTTCACTTGCGACTATGTACTCGCCTACATCCTTTGAATCAAGAATCTGTTTCTTTGCTTGGAACTTTTCAACTCAACTGCGCCACCGTTTAAGGTAAACACATACCCAAAGCGGTTTATTGTCATCTTGGTCATTTGAAAACTTGAGTGCGTGAAGCCCTCTAGTTTTAATTTGGACCCACCATAGACAAGAAATACATCCTTAGTTCTTCTTAAGTACTTTAGGATATTTTTCACCGCCTTCCAGTGTTCTTCTCACGGATTCGATTGATATCTCGCTTGTTACACTAAGTGCATGAGCGACATACGGTCTAGTACATATCATATCCGTACATGATAGATCCTATTCTTTGAAGCATAAGGAATCTTACTCATCATCGGTTTCTCTCTCAGTGTCTTTGGGGCTTGTTTCTTGGAGAGATGTATTCCATGGCTCATCGGCATGAGACCTCTTTTGGAATCTTCCATGCTAAACCTATTTAGCATCATGTCAATGTATCGTTCCTTGGGATAAGCCAAGCATCCTATTAGATCTATCTCTATAGATCTTTATCCCCAAAATATAGGATGCTTCTCCCAAGTCCTTCATGGAGAAGTGTTTAGATAACTTGATTTTAATTGTTTTGCGACATAGGAATATCATTCCCTATCGGTAATATATCATCAACATATAATACAAGGAATGAAATAGCGCTCCCACTAACCTTCTTGTACACACACATGGTTCATCCTCATTTTGATAAAATCAAACTTTTGATTGTCTCATCAAAACGGATGTTCCACCTACGAGAAGCTTGCTTTAATCCATAAATGGATCGTTGTAGCTTCTGAGACTTGATTTGTTCTAACCTTTGAAACAAATCCCTCACGGGTTGTGTCATATACACATCCTCCTCAAGTTTCCCATTGAGGAAGGCCGTTTTCACGTCCATCCGCGCGATTTAAGTAGTCGTGGTAAGGCTGCAATCGCAAGAAAAATCCGAATGGACTTGAGCATTACTCTTTGGTGAGAAGGTTTCGTCATAGTCAACTCCTTGTCTTTGTTTGAAACCTTTTGCAACCGGTCGGGCCTTATAGGTCTCTACCTTGCAAATCTGCTCCAGTCTTTCTTTTAAAGACCCATTTACACCCAATAGGCTTAATGCCTTGGTGGTGAGACCAAAGTCCATACTTGGTTCTCATACATGGAGTCCATCTCGGATTTCATGGCTTCTTGCCACTTCTACGAGTCTTTACTACTCATAGCTGTTCAGTAATTCAATGGATCATCATCATTTATGATCGTACCTCATTGTCATCTTCTATGACAAGTCCATACCTTCTGGCATCTTTGGTACTCTTCCAGTTCTGAATAGGGGTGTGGTATGAAGGAATCTCTACTTGGTTAGGTACCTTACTTTGATGATGTAGTATTTTGTGGTTCTTGAACTTCTTCAAGATATATCTTACTCCCAATTGACCCCTTCAAGGATAAACTCCTTTTCCAAGAAGGCGGCATGTTTATAACAAACACCTTTTGATCGGTTGGATGATAGAAATAATACCCGATGTTTCTTTAGGGTATCCCACAAATCTACATTTGTCGGATCTAGTCTGCGACTTATCGTTTTCAAACTTTTTGACATAAATTTGGACAACCCCAAGTCTTAACATGCTTAAGATTTGGTTTCCTCCCTGTCCATAACTCATATGGGGTCTTGGGGACGGATTTTGTAGGTACCTTGTTAAGTAGGTATGCAGCCGATTCTAGGGCATATCCCCAGAAGGAAACTAGAAGGTCGGTAAAGCTCATCATAGATCGAACCATGTCCAACAATGTTCGATTTCTCCTTTCAGATACACCATTCATTTGTGGCGTCCCTGGTGGAGTCCATTGTGAGATTATACCATTTTCTTTGAGACAATTGAGAAACTCACCACTTAAGTATTCTCCTCCTCGATTAGATCGAAGAATCTTAATACTCTTACCAGTTTGCTTCTCAACTTCACTTCTGAACTCTTTGAACTTTTCAAATGATTCAGATTTGTATTTCATTAAATACACATATCCAAATCTTGAGTGGTAAATCGGTGAATGTAATAAAATAAGAATACCCTCCTCGTGCGGTCGTTGTCATAGGTCCACATACATCTGTGTGTACCAACGCTAACAACTCTGTAACTCTTTCTCCTTTTCCACTAAAAGGAGATTTAGTCATTTTACCCATGAAACAAGATTCACAGGTTGGATATGATTCATAATCAGATAGCTCTAGGAGCCCATCCTTATGCAACTTGGATAATCTTGTTTCATTAATATATGAGAGTCTCTGATTGCCACATGAAGGTATAATTAACATCATCTCTTTTCCTTTTATTAGTTTGTTCAATTTGAAATATATTTTCATGCAAGTCAAGTATATAAAGTCCATTTCGTAAATTACCAACACCATATAAAACATTATCATTATAAATGGAACAACTGTTGTTCTTTATTATAATATTAAAACCATCCATATCCAATACGGAGATAGAAATAATGTTTCTAATGATATTTGGAACAAAATAACAATTATTTAAATTAATGAACTTGCAGTAGGCGGTCTGCTAAACAATAAGTCCCTACGACTAATCGTGCAACCTTTGCTCCATTTCCCACTCGTAGGGCGACCTCATCCTTGCTTTCGACTTTCTACTTACGACCGGTCCACATATTATTATTACATATGTGAGAACCACATCCGGTATCCAATACCCAAGTAGAAGATTGACTTTCGGAAAATTAATTTCAATCATAAACAAACCTTGATTAGGATTGAAGCTTCTCAAGCTTCTTACGCTTTTGTTACGCAAGATAATCCTTGCAGTTCCTCTTCCGATGACCCGGCTTATTGCAATGGAAGCAAATTCCTTTGCTAATTTGGATCGAGTTTCTTTTGATCCTTCACTTTCGCCTTTCCCTTAGCCTTCTTGGATTTCTTCTTTTAGAAAATACCTTGGGCCTCTTCCTTTTCTTGGAAGAATCATCCACCGAAGAAGACATGGTTCTTCTTGGATGGGAAGTGACCTTGACAGATTTTCAACATGTTAAGTAATTGAGCAAGGTGACATCCAACTTATTCATGTGAAAATTCACAACAAATTGTGAGAAGGTATCGGGAGTGATTGCAAGACTAAATCTTGACTCAACTCCCCATCCATAGCGAACCCAAGTTGTCCAAGGCGTTCAATCAGATTGATCATCTTTAGGACATGAGTCTCAAATGGCGGTGTCCTCGGTCATCCGAGATCGGAAGAGCTCCTTAGATATTTCATATCTAGCGGTCCTACTTTGCTCACCATACAACTCTCCAAGGTGTAGTAGCATAGTAGGAGCATCCATATTTTTCATCTTTGTGCTGAAGCTCGTTACTCATGGATGCGAGCATGATGCATTGAGCCACAGATGCATCATCTTGCCCTTTATTTAAAAGTAGCAATCTCTTCCTCGAGAAACATCTACGCAACTTTTTGCAGTCTGGTGAATTTAGGACATAAGAAATCTTTTTCATTGGTGAGAACAATTCTCGATTCCTTAACCGATCAGGTGTAGTTCGATTCCGGTCGGTTTGTTAGCATCAAGTATGCTTGTGATGAAATTAGTGAATGTGACATTTTCAAAATTACGCATGTAAAAAGGCAATATTTTAGCAAACATTCATTTATTAATTACCAAAATAAATTAGGTCTTATTTTATATTGGTATCTCCACTATTTTCTTCAAACTATATTACCCTCATTTATATAGTTTAAGCAAAATCTAATTAAAGTTTTTGCTAGTGAGAATAAGGATCCCATTTCAAATATATATAGCTTTGTGGTGACACAACAAACTATATATAAATAAATAGGTAGACAACTCCTTGTCAATTACATCAACATGTAACTCCTTATGTTTTGCCTCTTAGATTATTTTGATCAAGTGGTGGCACATCCGAATCAAAATTATCTAAGTTAAGTCCAACCTAGCACTTCCATATATTCAAAAAAGAAAAATAAGAAAAATATCGCCCTTGTGGTGACACAACAAAACAATATTGTTCAATTTTCTTTATAAGCATCAAATGTGATAAATTAACATCTTAAATACTTAATACTTGCCTTGTGGTGACACAACAAACTCATATTAAATATTTAATACTCTATTAATTTTATCATGCTAGAAAGCTGACGTTCGATATTCTAAATATCTTTGAGCGCTTAAGACTTAATAAAAAACTTTGAGGATTTGTTATTATTTGTCTCATCTTGTTTAGTGCAGCATGCAAATATATATATAAAATACGCGTATATTATTAAACATGCGAAGCATGTTTGCATAATATATAATATATATACTACTAGCATGCACATATAGAATACTATATTCTACCCGGATTGATTATGGACTTTTATTCTAGTTTGGTTCACTAGAGCCATCAAGTGAACCAAAAAAGGTCAAACCCTAGGGTGCAAAGAATAAACATTTAAATATAACTATTACATTTAAACCCGGGCTCCCATTACAAGCGGGTCTTCAAGCGCTCCTTGATCTTGGTCTTCGGTTCTTCTAAAAATTCTAACTAATCCTATTACATTAAACTATTTAATTTAAATAGAAACCTTGATCGTGATCGAGGAAAGTACATAGAGAGAGATAGAATTTACATCAAGAAGAAAACCGAGAAAAGACGAGGTATGCAGAACCCCATTTAATAAAACCCATTCATTCAAACATCCAACTAAAATAAATCCAATCATATTGGTCAATTGTCCATAATCAATCCCATTTATTATCATACATATCATCATATGTATCAATAAATAAAATCATTCCATATATATATGAGTATCATTTAATGGGCAATTTTATGTTGCATGAAATCCAATTTCAAGATTAAAATAAACTCTTTTATTCTAATTATAAAATTATTAAGATTAATATATATATATATATATATATATATATATATATATATATATATATATATATATATAATAGTCCTATTCTTTTAAAACCGGACTGCTTTGCTAATAATAATCCGGACATAGCTATAATAATCCGGACATGTTTCCCAAGTCCTCGGTCAACGTGTGATGGACTTGTTCGGTTTATATATATATAATATATATAAAATGAACAACACAAATAGCACACAATCATGTTTACCGAGGATTAGAACAAAGCAGGTCCGGACTTTGCTATCAAATATGAAGGAATCATACATCTGATTTTACACGCTTCCGCTTAATTTGTGCAATTTGATTGCACACATGAATATTACAAACCTAACAGTGCCATGCTAAAGTTGTTTAGCATGGCACTGTTAGGTTTGTAATATTCATGTCTTGTAATCAAATTGAACAAATTAAAATGAAGCGTAAAAATCGAGTTTAAAATTTTACAAACCATATATACCGGATCACCCTTTATGCATAATTATTAATTAAACGAAAAGATAAAGAATAAAATCATACCCTTGAAGATCGAGCTTCCCTCAGGTACAAGATCACCTCCAAATCCTTTCGCGTTCAACTTGAATCCACCGGGGTTTTGTTCCTTCCTTTGATCAACGTTAGCCACCCATATGTTTGGCCTCTAGAGGTGATCCACCAAGGAATAATAATGATTCAAGAAAAGGGTGGTTGTTTAGATATGAAATAAGATTTTATATTATTCAAAATAAAAGAGTTTATTTGTGAATAGGAAAGAGAATCCATGTTTCCTTAAATAAAGGAGTTTATTTAAATATGAAATAAGATTTCATATTATTCAAAATAAAGGAGTTTATTTGTGAATAGGAAACGTGATGGTCTTTAATTAAAAAAAAAAAAAAAAAAAAAAAATATCAGGAAAAAAAAAAAGTTTTCGGCAAAAGAAAATTTTTTTTTTTTATTTATAAAATAATAATTTTATACAACAAAATATGCCCAATAAATTATTCTAAATACATACCCATACATATTTAGAATCAAAATAATTAATAATTAGCATAAAGTTTGGCTCGATACCTTTGTTTAGGTTTTTCGTGAAAATCAAAGTAGCAATCAAATTGCAAAAGCGTAAGTAAGCGAGATAAAATCGATTTTAAAATTTTCACAAACCAATTACCCGGATCATCCTTTATGCATATTATTAATTAAGCGAAGAATAAGAAATTATGAAATCATACCCTTGTAGAAAGCGAGCTTCCTCAGTGCGAGTTCACCTCCTCTTCTCGCGATCTCCTTGAATCTCGGGTAGATTCCTTCCTTTGATTAATGTAAGCCACCCAAGTGTGTGGCCTCTATAGGTTATCCACTAAGGAAGAGGAATTTTTCAAGAAGAAGGATTTGGCTCAAACCCTAGTTTTTCCTATCCGAATAAGAAAAGGGGTGTACTCTCCCAATCTAGGAATTACATTATATCTCATATCTAATATAAGACTCCTCTTATAAAGATATTATATAACCTATTTTAATTAAAATAAGGTATTATTTATTTAATTAAACTCTTTTAATTAAATGGGCTCCCTAATCCTATTAGGGATAATTAGTTAAACTCCTTTAACTAATTTTCTTTCCTAATCCAATTAGGAATAAATGAAAGTACTAATATTAAATTAATTCCTAAACCTTTTAGAAATTAAAATAATAATAATTATAATAATATTAATAAGACTCCTCTTATTAATTTATATTTAATATTTCTAAAATATTAAATAATAAATATTAAGCTATTTAATTTATTCTATCACCATAGATTAAATTAAATATACTTAACATATTATTACAATTATGCCATTAACTTCTTAAATAATTATTCTTCCTTTTATGGTGTGACCCTTTAGGTTCTCCATATTAAACCGGTTGTGAATAAATCAATTAGAACAATTCTAATCTCATTTAAATAAATAAATTAAACAAATAATTTATTTAAATAAATAATATTTATTCTACAATAGGGATAAGCCTCCCTAGCGATCAACGACTTTCCAGATAATATAGATTTCAACATTAATCATAAAAGAACCTTTGAGTAAATAGTTACCCAATACAATTCAATCCTTCCACCATCTGATGTCCCAATTAAATATAAGACATGGAATTCTTTGTCAAGTCTTATTTTATTTAATTATATGTATTTCGATTCCTAAATGAACAACTCCTAATGAATGCAAATTAGAAACTACTTTCTAATTTCATTCCACCTTGGCCAAGGATTCCTAGGTTGTCATTTATCGAATCACATAGGACAATTCTCCTTTTACTAGAAGTGGTAGATTCTTTATTGATCATTCATTATCTTCATATATAACTTATTACACCCAAGCATACCCTTTGATATACTCTAAGAGTCTTAAGGAATAAGTCAAAGTGTAATTCATTATATATAAGATACTATGATGATCTCAAGTCTAAGGATCATTTGTACTACTATCACTACAGGAATTTCTATTGACAGGTAAGTAAAACTCCATTAGGTATTCCTTAGCGAGTCACGTTCAAAGTGAACTTATTCTCTAATAAGCACCTACATACTTGCTTTAGTGTCTCCACACAAATGATCGTGAGATCAATCATCCTCATCCGATGAAGCAAGACAACGTATGTACCAATCTATCCGGATTCACTAATCCCTATTTAGTAATCCAATGATTGGGAACTATTTTAATTTTAAGCTTTCTAAGAATTTAGATCTCATTAGAATGATCATCATCATTATTCTAAAAGCGTTGCTTAAAACTATGGGTTTATCACATATTATTAAAACAGCACCATGTAGATAATAAATGCCTTTAATAAATAATTCTTTTATTAATAAATAAATAAGATTGATTACATAGTATATGCTTTATCATCATACATGATTGGCTTGTATGCATAATACTTTCAGTAATGACATAGATCCATAACATCTAAATGCACGAATTTAAAGATTTCAAAATCTGGAAAAGTTGAAAATTATGGTCTGACAAGCTAATGTCAGGGCCTCTAAATTATTCCGTGTTAATGATTTATGGTGTTTGAAGTTGTATATGTGTAATATGCCATGTAGAATATGATCTGGAACTGGAAACAGGGTCAGATAATGTCTAGATCTTAAGATATAAGCAGTCAAAACTCATTGACCGATCATTAAAAATCCGAGTTTCGGGTAACCCGAAACCAGATTTTTGTCGACAACATTTTCGAGCCTCACGATCTTGCTCTTTGTTTTTTGTTTTAGTCCGTTTTAGTGCTTTAATCTTGTAGCCTGACATGAGGACTACACATCCATGCTTTTATATTACTCAGATCATGACCAGAATGAAAATTAATCATGGTCAAACCTAGGTTGACCAACTGCTTGGGTTCTATTTCAGGAAAACCCAGATTCGTGAAGAACATGATTCTGACAATGTTTGACCGACTTAAATCTTGCGTTTGTGTTGTAGTTATACGAATTAAGTGTGATGTTGTTGTACCCTGACATATAGTGTAAGTCCCCAACTTTTATGAATAAAGAATAATTTTCTTGAAATATTTTTGAATATTATGGTGTGGATTTGATATAATGTTATAGTTGTGGGTAATATTTACAAATTTTGCAAAGTAAGCAAGTGGTTATATAATATTCGATTGGTCGGGGAATATAACGGCGGAAGTGTTATCGTTAAAACTGTTGAACTACCCGGTAGTAAAAGTACAGTAATACGTGTGGTTGCATAGTAGCACACGGTATTGGTTATTGATGCTTATGTGAGAAGTCACTCAGTTATACTCAATTATTGCTACAGTAATTGCTGCATCATATCTCTTATATTATTGATTCAATTATTGTCACAGTATCATCTGCATAATATCTTATATTATTAAATCAATAATTGAGACGACAAAGTTATTTATATTATTAAATTGTAATCTTTACAATGTCTAGAAGTTCTGTCAAGGAGAGGTTTGGTCATCTAATTACGCGCCAATAAGGAGAAATCCTTATCGGAAAGCCCCCTCTTTCCTGGGAACGACCTGGTTGTTAAATATTGTGAGTTATAATATTAATGATGAATAAGTTCGTGTTGATTAAAGATGAGATTGATAGTTCTATTGTGTTGGAATTATTAGTGTTAGTGGAAATTGACATCTATTCCGATGATAATTGATGTCTGGGGGTTATATTGATAAATCGGGTAATTAATCGGATAAATGAGCAATTAATTGCTATTAATTCACATAATTATAACTATTTGTTCACATGTGTGTACTATTGATTCACATTCTTGTACTATTAGGGGAGTTGGTGCAAGATTGATAATACTTGCATGACTAAGTTAAAAATGGAGGTATAGATGGAGGTACTTATCTTTGTAATTCAGTATTTTCACATGATTATAACTATTGATTCACTTGTTTGAACTATTGATTCACATTATTTACTATTAGGGGAGGTGGTGCAAGTTTGATAATACTTGCAGGACTAAATTAAAAATGAAAGAAAAGTTGAAGGTATTGTATTTGTAATATTTGAGCCCAAAAGCGTGCAATTATCGAAACTATATTTTCCTATAAATAGAAGCTCATTCTTCCTTTATTTCTCACCAATTCACTAAAGCTATAGAGTAATTATTATAGAGAGAAATTATAGAGAAAAGAAGAAGAGAAGTCGCTACCCTCTCTACTCTAGTATCCAGTTTCTTTCTATGGTAAGGTATTATTTCTTTTGTATTCATCCACGATTTATAAGCCTTTTATTACATTGGAATATCACATGCATGCGTGATTAAGCTAGACCTAGTTCCATTCTTTTTATTATTACGTTGGAATAACTCATGCATGCATGGATACATCGCATGCATGGTGAATTCTTGGTTATTTCATTCTTTATTATTACATTTGAATATATCATCATGCATGCGGATTATGCTAGACTGGTTCCATTCTTTATTATTACATTGGAATAACTTGTATGCATCGATTCTATCGCATGCATGGTGAATTTTTCTGTTATTCCATTCTTTATTATTCTGTTGGAATATCCTGTCTGTGCGGATTACGCATGACCTAGTTCCATTCTTTATTATTCTGTTGGAATAACATGTCTATGTGGATTATCACATGCATGGTGAATGATCCTTCGTATTCATTCCTTATTAAATTGTGGAAATGATCTGTCTACGTGGATTACCGCATGGCGGGTGAAAATTCATTTGCAGTTTTATATATTCTATGATACTCATTTGGTTAAAGTTTTGGCTTCTATACTCCATGAAATTAATAGAATATCCTGGATATTTGCGCTTCATCCGGTATCTTTTCATGGAAATATTCTTCTGAGCATTCTTGAATTTTACTCCACAAAGCAGTATCATGTTGACAATTTGGACGTAATTGATTTCAAGATAAATTAACTTATAAATCTTAAAAATTTATTCTTGAACTTGTTTTATTGAATTATTATGTCATTATCATCATCCTCATGCTTATATTGTGATGAAAGTTTTCTTTGGCTTACGTGTATAGATGGACTTGGTATGATTATGACCAGGGATTATTCGGTATAATCATAACTTGTAATGTTATAAATGATAATAGTCCTCGTGCTTTGTAGTGCATTGATGGACTATTTTTGGTATGATTATGACCGAGGATTATTCGGTATAGTTATGACCATTGATGATTTAATGAATATCCTTGGCTTTTGTCTTTGCGGGATGACTCGATGATGTGGTTTATTTATTGTCGAGTCTCAATGATAAAAATTAATGAAAAATTTTAAATCATAGAAGATAGTAGATAGCATGCTCTACTTGACTCTTCTAATGGATTGCTTATTTCTATTGCTGATTAAACTTGATGTCTATTGTATTTTATCGGTTTAACATTGTTGAAGAATAATGATAATTTATTCTCGCATTATCTTAGTCATAATATTTCTTCTTTGGGCTAGTTGAGCTCACCCTTTCTTTCCTTTGTTCTCTTGAGGAAATGTGAGCGTGGCAAAGGGACTAGTCGGGGAGCGGAGTGATGGTCCGGATGATAGCATTAGTAGTCCTCACTATTATTACATTAAATAGTGTGACAATAAATGTAATGAGCACTCCATTGAGTGTGAATATTGTCTAGATGACAATATTCTTATTAAAACTCTTAGATTATGTTTTGTTATATTTCACACGACTGTTGTATAATTAAGTTGTATTTGAATTTTGTACCATGTATTTGGCGACTCAAGATGGGTGATGTATAACTATTTTGGGGGCGTCACAGTTGGTATCAGAGCTTAGGGATATGATCCCTGGCTGAGATGTGAGACAAGAACTAGGAGGGAAGAGACGGGGAATTCCTTCGCTAGTATGACCTACCTAAGTTTATTTGGTATTTAATTGGTCGGTCAAAGTATAGGGATAATATGTGATATGTTAATTAACCCTTGTTTTGTGGCAGTATTTGAAAATGGCATCCGAAAATGTTGAGATAAACAATGAAGCACATGGGACCGTTGAGTCACCACAGATTAATTCCCAGGATAATGTGCAATAGGAAGACAATAATCCTCATGTAAATAATAACACCGATGAAATGGTGAACGATGGGATGTTCAGAGGCTTTATGCAATTCATGCAACATCAGGCGAAAGCGGCTCCTGTCCAAATTGCAGGTGGAAACACTGAAAACTCTCGGACGGTCACCGCTAAGCAATTCAAGGAGCTGGGACCACCGAAGTTTTTTGGAGAGCCAAAACCACTTAAGGCAGAGACGTGGATAAAGTAGATCAACAAGATATTTGATGTCTTGGGATGCTCCAAGGAGAAAAAGATTCCCTTTGCCACCTTCATGTTGCGAGCAGAGGCAAATTACTAGTGGGAATCTGTAAAGCGTACTCAACCTGCCGCACTCAAAATGTCTTGGGAGAAGTTCCAAGAGCTATTCAATGACAAGTACTTTCCTGAAAGTATTCATCACATGAAGGAGGTATATTTCATCAAGCTTGAGCAAAACAATATGACCGTGGCGCAGTACGAAGCTAAGTTTGCCGAGTTGTCTCGTTTTGCGTCCCACTTGGTTGATAATGAGGAGAGAATGACGCGGATGTTTCTAAGAGGTTTAAAACTCGAGATACGTCAATACCTAATTTCTCACAAACTGTGTTTGTATTCAGATGTTGTGAATATGGCTCAGTTATTGGAGCGCGATAATGAGTCAACCCAACCAAGAGAGAGCAACCGACAAGTCGATAATACCAGTGGTAGCGATCATCAAAGCGGTGACAACAAACGTGGAGGAATTAACATTCCGAATAGATAATCACCCGGTGGTGGCCATGACAATAAGAGTGGACATTTCAAGAAGAGGAGAATCAACAAGGACGAAAAGGCGTCAAAGACCAACTTTTTGTTGTTAAGGAAGGAGAACGACCAATTGGTCGATATGTTACAAATGTGGGGGAAGGACACATGAGTCCAAAGCGCGCGATGATGATCCAAAGCGTGTTATAATTGTGGAAAAGAAGGTCACCTAGCCCGATGTTGTCGTGCACCAAAGTCAAGTCCAGCTGGGAAGGAGGCATCAAAGGGTGTCCCAGACAAGACAAAACCAGTAGTTCAAGGGAGAGCGTTTGTCGTAACCTCCTAAAAAGCGAGGAATCCGAACGAGGTGATCACAGGTAAGCTAATCATAAACTCTAGCGAAGTTTATACTTTATTTGATACCGGTTCTACCTATTCCTTTATTTCTCTTACTTGCGCTCAACGTTTAAATTTGACTCCGGAGAAATTAGACTTTGACTTATCTGTTGAAACTCCGTTAGGAGAAACCTTCATTACATCCACGGTTTATAAGCCTTTTTTGATTCAAATCAGTAACCACACGTTACCTGTCGATCTTATTTCTTTGAAAATACTTGCATATGATATGATTTTAGGGGTTGATTGGTTAACTACTCATCATGCTAAAATCGATTATTTTCGTAAGGTTGTTAGCTTTCATATTCCTAACCAACCTATTATGCAAATTCAACAACCAAACCATTAAAATCAATCATTGTCATATCAAGTCATAAAGCTATTCGTTTATTGAAAAATGGATTTCAAGCTTTCTTAGCCCATGTCACTTGATTTAAATAAAGATACGTCGATTTGAATGATATTTCTATTGTTAATAAATTTTTCCGACGTATTCCCTAAAGAACTTCACGGCCTACCCCGAGGCGTGAAATTGAATTTTGTATTTGAATCTGCACAAAACCCATTTCCAAAGCCCCATATCGAATGGCTCTATTGAACTTCGAGGAGTTAAAAACCCAACTACAGAGAATTGTTAGACATCGGTTTCATTTGTCCTAGTACGTCTCCTTGGGGTGCTCCTGTTCTATTTGTAAAGAAGAAAGATGGAAGTATGCAACTTTGTATTGATTATCGGGAGTTGAATCATGTCACCATACAAAATAGGTACTCGTTGCCTCGCATTGATGACATGTTTGATCAGTTGTAAGGAGCCAATTTTTTTTTAAAGATTGATCTTCGTTCTGGATATCATCAGTTGAAAATTAAAACTGATGACATTCCAAAGACTACTTTCAGAACTCGGTACGGGCATTATGAATTCCTAGTCATGTCTTTTGGATTAACAAATGCTCCTGCTGCCTTCATGGATTTGATGAACCGAGTATTCAAGGAATATTTGGATCACTTTGTGGTCGTCTTTATTGATGACATCCTCATATACTCCAAAACCCGCGAAGACCATGAGCAACACTTGAGGCTGATACTCTAAAAGCTTCGTGAAAACAAGCTTTATGCCAAGTTGAAGAAATGCGAGTTCTGGCTTGAGGAAGTTGCATTCCTTGGGCACGTGATATTAAATCATGGAATATCTGTTGACCCGGCAAAGATTGAAGCAATTCAAAGCTGGGAGCAACCTAAGTCAGTGACCGAAGTACGTAGCTTTCTCAGCTTAGCTAGTTATTATCGGAGATTCGTAGAAGGATTTTCTCGAATCGCTACTCCATTAACTCAGCTGACTCGAAAAGATACAAAATTTGGTTGGAGCGAGGAATGTGAAAAGAGTTTTCAAGAACTCAAGAGGAGACTCATTTCAGCACCTGTTCTGAAAATACTATCTGGCTCGGAGGGATTTGTCATCTATAGTAATGCTTCAGGCAAAGGGTTAGGATGTGTTCTCATGCAACATGGGAAAGTCATAGCCTATGCCTCTCGATAACTCAAAGAATATTACCATGGATTTCGTTACTGGTCTTCCCAAGGTTTCTCAAGGCATAGATGCGATTTGGGTCATTGTTGATAGATTGACCAAGTCTGCTCATTTCTTACCGATACCAAAAACTTTTACACTTGAACGTCTTGCTAGTATGTACATAAACGAGATCATAAGATTGCATGGTATGCCAGTATCCATAGTTTCTGATCGAGACCCAAGATTCACTTCAAGATTTTGGGTTAGTTTGCAAAAAGTTATGGGCACGGATTTATGATTTAATTCGGCATATCATCCTCAAACGGATGGGCAGTCGGAAAGGAATATTCAAACTCTTGAAGATTTATTAAGACTATGTGTCCTTGACTTTAAGGGAAGTTGGGACAAGTTCTTACCATTGGTGGAGTTTTCCTACAACAATAGTTATTAAGCAAGTATTGGCATGGCTCCATTTGAGGCGTTGTATGGAAGAAAGTGTCGTTATCCAGTATGCTGGGATGAGGTGGGTGAAGTATCGTTGTTGGGACCGGATTTGGTAAGTATGACTACGAAAAAGATTCAAACGATCCGACAACGTATAAAAACCTCACAAGATCGACAAAAGATTTATGCTGATCTTCATCGAAAAGACGTGGAATTCAATATTGGAGATCATGTGTTATTACGTGTTGCTCCATGGAAAGGAGTTACAAGATTTGGAAAGAGAGGAAAGCTCAATCCTCAATTCATTGGCCCATTTTTAATCCTCGATCGAGTAGGGCGTGGCTATAGACTCGCTTTTGCTTGCCAAGTATGTCTCGTTTTCATAACATTTTTCACATATCTATGTTACGTAAATATGTGAAAGACCCGAACCATATTATTGAATTAGAACCAGACGAGATAGAGGAAGATTTAACGTATGAAGAGTTACCTGTTAAAATCTTGGATAAGACAGATTATATTCTACGCTCCAAAGTTATACCTCAAGTCAAAGTTTTGTGGAGAAACCACGATGTGGAAGAAATGACCTGGGAGTTAGAATCTGAGATGAAGTCAATGTATCCTCACCTCTTCGACATACCAGGTACGCACCCTAATTTCGAGGACGAAATTTCATAAGAAGGGGAGGTTGTAAGACCCCAACTTTTATGAATAAAGAATAATTTTCTCGAAATATATTTTTGAATATTATGGTGTGGATTTGATATAATGTTATAGTTGTAGGTAATATTTACAAATTTTGCAAAGTAAGCAAGTGGTTATATAATATTCGATTGGTTGGGGAATATTCATTTTAACTGGGAATATTCGTACAATGGCACAATCATTGGTGGACCCCACAACGGAAGTATTGTCATAATAAGAAAACGACAGAATTATCTTTTATAAAAATAACAGCGGAAGTGTTATCATCAAAACTGTTGAACTACCCGGTAGTAAAAGTACAGTAATACGCGTGGTTGCATAGTAGCACACGGTATTGGTTATTGATGCTTATGTGAGAAGTCACTCAGTTATACTCAATTATTGTTACAGTAATTGTTGCATCATATCTCTCATATTATTGATTCAATTATTGTCACAGTATCATCTGCATAATATGTTATATTATTAAATCAATAATTGAGACGAAAAAGTTATTTATATTATTAAATTGCAATATTTACAATGTTTAGAAGTTCTGTCAAGGAGTGGTTTGGTCATCTAATTGCGCGCCAATAAGGAGAAATCCTTATCGGAAAGCCCCCTCTTTCCTGGGAACGACCTGGTTGTTAAATATTGTGAGTTATAATATTAATGATGAATAAGTTCGTGTTGATTAAAGATGAGATTGATAGTTCTATTGTGTTGGAATTATTAGTGTTAGTGGAAATTGACATCTATTCCGATGATAATTGATGTCTGGGGGTTATATTGATAAATCGGGTAATTAATCGGATAAATGAGCAATTAATTGCTATTAGTTCACATAATTATAACTATTTGTTCACATGTGTGTACTATTGATTCATATTCTTGTACTATTAGGGAAGTTGGTGCATAATTGATAATACTTGCATGACTAAGTTAAAAATGGAGGTATAGATGGAGGTACTATACTATAATTCGTATTTTCACATGATTATAACTATTGATTCACTTGTTTGAACTATTGATTCACATTATTTACTATTAGGGGAGGTGGTGCAAGTTTGATAATACTTACAGGACTAAATTAAAAATGAAAGAAAAGTTGAAGGTATTGTACTGTAATATTTCGAGCCCCAAAACGTGCAATTATCGAAACTATATTTTCCTATAAATAGAAGCTCATTCTTCCTTCATTTCTCACCAATTCACTAAAGCTATAGAGCAATTATTATAGAGAGAAAGAAGAAGAGAAGTCTGCTACCTCTCTACTCTAGTATCCAGTTTCTTTCTAAGGTAAGGGTATTATTTCTTTTGTATTCATGAAGAGAGTTATTGTTATTCCATTCTTTATTATTATATTGGAATAACTTTTACATCACAACCGCATACATGGTGAAATTCTTACATTATTCCATTCTTTATTATTATGTTGGAATAACTTTGTCTATGCAAAAATACCGCATACATGGTGAAATTTTTACATTATTCCATTCTTTATTATTACATTTGGAATATCACATGCATGTGCGGACTAAGCTAGACTGGTTCCATTCTTTATTATTACATTGGAATAACCCGTCATATGATCTATCGCATGCATGGTGAATTCTTGGTTATTCCATTCTTTATTATTACATTGGAATATCACATGCGTGCGGATTATGCTAGAACTGGTTCCATTCTTTATTATTACGTTGGAATAACTATATCATGCGATCTATCGCATGCATGGTGAATTTTTTCATTATTCCATTCTTTATTATTACATTGGAATATATCACATGCGTATGCGAATTACGCATGACTGGTTCCATTCTTTATTATTACATTGGAATAACATATACATGTGGATTATCACATGCATGGTGAATGATCCTTCGTATTCATTCCTTATTAAATTGTGGAAATGATGCATCTACGTGGATTACCGCATGGCGGTGAAAATCCATTCACAGTTTCATATATTCTATAATACTCATTTGGTTAAAGTTTTGGCTTCTATACTCCATGAAATTAGTAGAATATCCTGGATATTTGCGCCTCATCTGGTATCTTTTCATGGAAATATTCTTCTGAGCATTCTTGAATTTTACTCCACAAAGCAGTATCATGTTGACAATTTGGACGTAATTGATTTCAAGATAAATTAACTTATAAATCTTTAAAATTTATTCTTGAACTTGTTTTATTGAATTATTATGTCATTATCATCATCCTCATGCTTATATTGTGATGAAAGTTATATTTGGCTTACGTGTATAGATGGACTTGGTATGATTATGACCAGGGATTATTCGGTATAATCATGACTTGTAATGTTATAAATGATAATAGTCCTCAGTAGCTTGTAGTGCATTGATGGACTATTTTTGGTATGATTATGACCATGGATTATTCGGTATAGTCATGACCATTGATGATTTAATGAATATCCTTGGCCCGTAGTGCAGGGATGACTCGATGATGTGGTTTATTTATTAAGCTGAGTCTCAGCGATAAAAATTGATGAAAACATTTTAAATCATTGAAGATAGTAGATATCATGCTCTACTTGACTCTTCTAATGGATTGCTTATTCCGCTTTAGTTAAACATGATGTCTATTGTATTTTATTAGTTTAACATTGTTGAAGACTAATGATAATTTATTCTGCATTATCTTAGTCATAATATTTCTTACTGGGCTAGTTGAGCTCACCCTTTCTTTCACTGTTCTCTTCAGGAAATGAGAGCGTGGCAAGGGACTAGTCGGGAAGCGAGTGACGGTCCGAGATGATAGCATTAGTAGTCCTCACTATTACATTAAATAGTGTGACAATAAATGTAATGAGGACTCCATTGAGTGTCGATATTTTCTAGATGACAATATTCTTATTAAAACTCTTAGATTATATTTTGTCGTATTTGACACAACTGTTGTATAATTAAGTTGTATTTGAATTTTGTACCATGTATTTGGCGACTCAAGATGGGTGATGTATACCTATTTTGGGGGTGTCACATATAGTCTACATGATTAAACCTTGTAATCACACAAACGAGACCCAGGATGCAAAATATGAGGATTCAAAGTAGTGACCACGACTGTTTCTTCATTTCTAGGTAACCCAGAAATGAAGAACATCTTCTGACAACATGTTTGGTGCTTTATATCTTCTTGATCTATTGTAGTTTAGCTATGAAATGAATTTGTGGTTGTAGTATTACATAAATAGTACAATATTAACAATTTAGACAAACCAGAAACCTTAAGATCTATGATCTGTGGGTGGTCAAACCTAGCATCCGGATAACAAGCTATGAAGATCTGGGTTTGGCCAAGAACACTTTCAGCGACGGTTTTGTCGCCTATAGCACCTTTAGCGACAATTATTTATAAAATTAATTATTTTTATTAAATAATTATTATTAAATAGTTTTTAATTATGAAAAATACAAAATAAATTCCTTAAAATTCTTTTAATTAAATAGTTTTTAATTATTTTGACTATATTTCATTAATATTTAATTTTTAGAATATTAGGGTATTAATTTATTTAATAATAATATTAAATAAATTACATAAAAATGATTTTAATACTTGAAAAATCATTTAAAAATATATTATGGTATAAGAAAATATTTTAAGTTATTTTCAATAAGCATTAATATTATGTGATGAATTTCATTAATTAATTAATATTAATGGTAATTAATGTAATTAATAAATGTATTAAATAAATTATGGAAAAATAGAATTAACGATTTAAAAATTATATAAAAATGATTTAAGTGTTATAAAAATATTTTAAGTTATAAAATATAAATTTTGATATTTTGTCATAAAAATATTAATATTTTAATATTAATAGCAATTATCGGATAATGGATTTAATCTGTTTAAAAATCATATAAATATGAATTTGAAGTATTAAAAATACTTTGATATATTATAAATATATTATAATATTATGTTATAATTTTTATTAATATTTAATATTAAATAAATATTAATGATAATAGAATATTGTGGTATTTATATCATATAAATACAATATTAATGATTGAAAATCATGATAAATGATAATAATTATTTAAAATTATTATGAGACTTGGAAAATTATTTTGACTGAATAATTAATTATCTAAGGTAATTGTGAACCAGTTTAGGTAGAGTCTTAAGGAAATTAGGCTCGATAATTGTCCAAACCAAAGTAGTCGGGATGTTAAAATTGTCTTGGGACTCAACTCTCGATCGCAATAGTTTGACATGATACTAGGTCTTATGTGTTGTATAGACTGATAGGGTTATATGTTATGTGTTTAGGTTATTCTATGTTTATATATAATAGTATTATACTGTGATGATATTATTCTAATATTTCAAAATCAATATTATTACTATTAGGTCTTCAGACAAAGCTAAATAAGTTGCGTAACGATAATCAACGGACTAGGCAAGTTTTTCTTGAACTATTCTTTTAACTTGTGGTTAATCATTGTTGATTATCATGTCTAAGAATTATTAAATCGTACTATGTGTATACTTCATGTATTCATCAGTTATGAAAGGCTAATCACCTTCATTATCATTCGGTCCAGATATAATTGATATGTTCATGTTCAATGTTCATTCAGCTATGAAAATTTATTCATCCTAGTTCACAATTATATTGTTGAATGTTAGTCAGCTATTATTCAAATTCTTTCAGTCATTATATATCCTCAAATAAAATTTTACTTGTTGGGCAAACTTGTTGCTCACCCTTGCTATATCATGATAAACATTGCAAATTAAGGCGAATATATGGGATCTGAGGAAAAGTTAAAGACAAGTCCAACTTGGAATTATATATGCGATTAGAATTTATATGATAATGTATGATAATAACATTGTTTGTTAGATAGCATATTGAATTGTGTATAAGTTAAGGTTTTTGACCTTGGGGTAATGTGTAAAGTGTATTGTATAAACAATTTATGTTTATATCTTCCGTAATAGTTGTAGAATTAGTATACCAGATCCGTGGTGATTTGGGACCCGAATCTGGGGGTCTTCTGATTGGTTAGTATCGAGTCATTGGGTATGAATCTTAGGTAGGGTTACTGAACTAATAACCATGATGATTAGGATAAGTACTAACTCAAATAGAGTTAGTGAGTGGTAAGATTCAAAGAGCGAATCTCGACGGGTTATAAAGACACGGAGTTCCCTAACTCCGATAATAAAGGTGAACAGTAATGGTGGATAGATAGAGTCTAAAAGACTAAAGGCTCAGGGATATGAGATCATCAAATAAAATGATCATAGTATAAAAATGAATCATAATATATACGATGAGATCACCCCGTGATCTGATATAGATCAATCGAATGATTTGAAAGTTTCTAAAGAAAGGTTCTTTGTGTATCAATGGTACTACAAATTGGTACAGATTCTGAAAAGGATTATGAATACGAGTTGAATGAAATTCTTATTAAGAAGGGAGTTAAAATTAGGTGGGGATTTCAAGTGAGGACTCATGTCAGCAGCTGAGTTGTATGATTCCTTGCTATGAGCGGAGAATTGTACTTAGTGTAAAAACCACTTAGTTTCTGGCACTGATAATCATTGAAATGTCTGTGCCGCACTATTTTCTATATACCTGTTGAGAAGGTGATTCTTTTCTCAAGTTTATAACAGATAGGTAGGGTATAGGTAGAGAATATCAGGTTAAGTACGAGTTCTTAAAACTCATACTTATGGTATGTTCGTGACTCATGATTATATGAAATGTTTATGAACCCCTTAGCGAATGGACGCCAAATGTCTGTCTAGGACAAGTTCTTAAACTCATATGATTGTGGAAAGTTCCTGAACTCATAAGTGTGGTAAGTTTGATGAATTTGGTATAGTTTTGTGTGAATGGAATATTGAGGATAATAGGAATAGATAGACTGTTTAAGCAATTGATCATTAGTGGAGACATAGGTTTTCCAAAACTCCTAGCTATGCTAGACTTCGAACTTTTTGGACATCAAGCTAAATACGCACTATGTGCTTTTGAAAATGAATTTTTATTCTCAACTCCTGGTGACTATTGTGTATGTGTGGACTTCGGGCCATCGACACCTCGTTACCTGTTGAGATGATAAAACAGATTTGCAATAATTTTTGAACGGTTTAAAGAATAGTCTATGCTAATTGTTTCGGCTAGACAAAAATGATTTAAAATATAAAAATGTATTTTATTTATCATTAATGTACCATGTAACTTCAGTGCAAGATTGATAAAAATGATGGAGTTGTAAATAAAGAAATACTTAGTGTTGAATTTGATCTAAAATCGTTATTCCACTATTGTATGATGTGTTATGACAAAGTCATATAATGGCGGCATCCTCAAGCGGGTTGTTAATACAAGTATGACATCGTAGCGTCATTTTTAAACTATTTTCAAAATTTTAATTTGCCAACGGGGTTTTGGATATACCTTAATATTTTATTTGAAATTGATTATTGATATGAGTCTAAGCTATTTGATTCAGCTAGACCAACGTTTATGAAAACTCTAAGTGTTCTTTGAAAATTTTCCCGAACCAAATTGTTTTGGTGCGGATTCCGTTAAAGACTTAGGTAAGAAAATTGTGTGCACCTAAGACGGATAGAGGGAACGGGGAAAAATTGTTCCAACCAACAGTACTTAGTCAGTACAGGGCATATCGGGCTAATTACCCTATGTGTCTGTAAGTATGACGATTTTGCGGATGAATTTCTATATAACCTTTGCAAAAATGACAGACAATAGTCTATATAACTCCTCAGCACTATTTGAAAAATTTTACTCTTATGAGGGATGTATTGGGTAGCATGTGATGTTGTGTATGAATGATGTATGGTGCAGGTATAAGGTGTAAGTTGAATTTTGGGGCGAAATTCTTGGAAGAAGTGGTGAAATGTGATAACTCGAGAATTTAAAAAATTATTTAAATCTTAAATGATGGATTAGAGATTAAATAATAGACCTAGACAGAAAATAAGTGAATGGATTTGAGATTTCTGGGAAGGAAATTTGTAAATTTAAAATTCTTGTGGTGAATTATTCAGGATTAAGTATATAAGTGTAGAGCAAGGATCAAGTGCATACCCCTTATCTTACTCACCCATGCTCACCCCCCTTTAAGTACGAACCCGGTGACGGTTTCGATCATACTACCGTCGTCTATACTTTTAGCGATGGACAACATATAACGTCGCTAAAATTATAGACGACGGTAGTATGACCAAATCGTAACTGGGTCCGTCGCTAAAGGGGGGTGAGCACGGGTGAGTAAGATAAGGGTATATACTTGATCCGACCATATAAGTGTATGTATATGTGTGTATGGTGGTACATGTGCAATGCAGTTTGTGGTTAAGGGTTAAGGGTTGATCAGATAATTTATATCAGTGGCAAAAACCTAATATTATATTAAGAATATTAACGTTCAGTTAGAAAACCCTAATGGTTGATAAGAAACCCTAGAAATCGGTTCTAGAAACCCTAGTTTTAGTTCTAGGAATCCAAAACCCTAATCGGGAATATTAAAACCCTAATTTGAAATTCAAATCAGAATTTAAGACTGTTAAGTAATTGTGTTACGTGATTAATGATGTGTGTTATTAATTATAACCTAATTAGGGAAAACCCTAATGAATAATTAGAAACCCTAATTATTAGAAACCCTAATTTTTAATTTGAAACCCTAATTACTAAATTAGGAATCCTTAATCCTAATGTTCAAGTCTAAGTAATTAGGAAACCCTAATCTAATTAGGAAACCATAATTACAAATCTTAATTTTCTATTTTAAAATCTAATTTGAAACCTTAATTATTAAGTTAGAAACCTTAATGTACAATTATGGGACCTAATTGCTAATTTAGCAAATTTTAATTAGGAAATATTAATCCTAATTTTTTAAGTCCTAATGTGATTAGGAAATTATAATATAATTAGGAAACCCTAATTATATTTTAGAAATCATAATTTTCCATTTTAAAATCTAATTAGAAAATCTTAAAATTTTATTTTTTTTAAAACCTTAGGGTTAAATCTTAAGGGTTAAACCCTAAGGGTCAAACCCTAAGGGTTGTAACAAATGTCATTTGTGCCATTAAATTTGTGTACAAAATGACTATACTACCCTTTTTGCAATTCTTTAATGAGATGGAGTAAGAATCTTGCCATATTTTGGAGTTGGTGACCTAATAGATCAGCCATGTGACTGAGAATAACACAACTCAGCCATTATATCTCAACCACTTCATTACATTCATCATATAGATAGATCAAGAGAGAGAAAGGTGTACATTCATACCTCATTTGTTCATAATCACCCAACCAAGTCTCTCTCTCTTTAGACCCACGAAATATATTAGTAAATCAGTCCTCAATCAGGTCCCTACTACTTCCATAACAAATCAGTAACCCCAGATTCAAGATCAAGGCTCAAAATGGTATAAAATCCTAATATTTGAAATCCTATGATTTCATGTTATTTGTTGTTGTTTATTGTTTAAAGTTGTGTAATAGAATGTTTTTGAGTGATCTGGGTTGTAATAACATAGATCCATAACATCTAAATGCACGAATTTAAAGATATCAAAATATAGAAAAGTTGGAAAATATGGTCTGACAAGCTAATGTCAGGGCCTCTAGATTCTTCTGTGTTAATGATTTATGGTGTTTGAAGTTGTATATGTGTAGTATGCCATGTAGACTATGATTTGGAACTGGACAAAGGGTCAAATAATGTCTAGATCTTAAGATATAAGCAGTTAAAACTCATTGACCGATCACGAAAACTGAGTTTCTGGGTAACCCAGAAACCCAGATTTTGTCTGACAACATTTTTCGAGCCTCTGATCTTGCTACTGTTTTTGTTTTAGTCCGTTTTAGTGCTTTAATCTTGTAGCCTGACATGAGGACTACACATCCATGCTTTTATATTACTCAGATCATGACCAGAATGAAAATTAATCATGGTCAAACCTAGGTTGACCAAGTGCCTGGGTTCCATTTCTGGAAAACCCAGATTCTTGAAGAACATGATTCTGACAATGTTTGACCGACTTAAATCTTGCGTTTGTGTTGTAGTTATACAGATTAAGTGTGATATTGTTGTACCCTGACATATAGTCTTCATGATTAAACCTTGTAATCACACAAATGAGACCCAGGATGCAAAATATGAGGATTCAAAGTAGCAATCCTAACCTACTCTTCATTTCTAGGTAACCCAGAAATGAAGAACATCTTCTGACAACATGTTTGGAGCTTTATATCTTCTTGATCTGTTGAAGTTTAGCTATGAAAGGAATTTGTGGTTGTAGTATTACATAAATACTACAATATTAACACTTTAGACAAACCAGAAACCTTAAGATCTATGATCTGTGGGTGGTCAAACCTAGCATCCGGATAACAAGCTATGAAGATCTGGGTTTGGCCAAGAACACTTTCAGCGACGGTTTTATCGCCTAAAGCACCTTTAGCGACAGTTATTTATAAAATTAATTATTTTTATTAAATAATTAGTATTATATAGTTTTTAATTATGAAAAATACAAAATAAATTCCTTAAAATTATTTTAAAGTCCAAAAATGGGTTTTTAATTATTTTGAATATATTTCATTAATATTTAATTTTTTTTAGAATATTAACGGTATTTAATTTATTTAATAATAATATTAAATAAATTACTTAAAATTTAATGATTTTAATACTTGAAAAATCATTTAAAAATATATTATGGTATAAGAAAATATTTTAAGTTATTTTCAATAACTTTTAATATTATGTGATGAATTTCATTAATTAAGTAATATTAATGGTAATTAATGTAATTAATAAATGTATTAAATAAATTATGGAAAAATAGAATTAACGATTTAAAAATCATACAAAAATAATTTAAGTGTTATAAAAATATAACTTTTGATATTTTGTCATAAAAATATTAATATTTTAATATTAATAGCAATTATCGGATAATAGATTTAATCATTTAAAAATCATATAAATATGATTTTGAAGTATTAAAATACTTTGATATATTATAAATATATTATAATATTATGTTATAATTTTCAATAATATTTAATATTAAATAAATATTAATGATAATAGAATATTGTGGTATTTATATCATATAAATACGATATTAATGATTGAAAAATCATGATAAATGATAATAATTATTTAAAAATTATTATGAGACTTGGAAAATTATGTTGACTGAATAATTAATTATCTAAAGTAATTGTGAACCAGTTTAGGTAGAGTCTTAAGGAAATTAGGCTCGATAATTGTCCGACCAGGCCTCGGGATGTCAGAACTGTGCCGGACTCAACTCTGACTGTAATAGTTTGACTTGATACTAGGTCTTATGTGTTGTATAGACTGATAGGGTTATGTGTTATGTGTTTAGGTTATTCTATGTTTATATATAGTAGTATTATATTGTGATGATATTATTCTAGTATTTGAAAATCAATATTATTAATATTAGGTCTTCAGACAAAGGTAAATAAGTTGCGTACCGATAATCAACGGACCAGGCAAGTTTTTCTTGAACTATTCTTTTAACTTGTGGTTAATCATTGCTGATTGCCATGTCTAAGAATTGTTAAATCGTACTCTGTGCATATTACATGTATTCATCAAGTATGAAAGGCTGATAACCTTCATTACTATTCGGCCCAGATATAATTGATATGTCCATGTTCAATGTTCGTTCAGCTATGAAAATTTATTCATGCTAGTTCACAATTATATTATTGAATGTTAGCCAACTATTATTCAAATTCTTTCAGTCATGATATATCCTCAAATAAACTTTTACTTGCTGGGCAAACTTGTTGCTCACCCTTGCTATATCATGATAAACATTGCAGATTAAGGCGAATACGTCGGTTACAAGGAAAAGTTAAAGACAAGTCCAGGTTGGAATTATATGTGCAGTTAGAATTGTAACAGTAATGTATGATAATAACATTGTTTGTTAGATAGGATATTGAATTGTGTATAAGTTAACGTTTTCGACCTTGGGGTAATGTGTAAAGTGTATTGTATAAACAATTTATATTTATATCTTTCATAATAGTTGTAGAATTAGTATACCAGATCCGTGGTGATTTGGGACCCGAATCTGGGGGTGCTACAAGTACCAAGCGTATAGTGGTAGGTTTAACAACTGGACTGAATGTGTCATGATAATCAACACCAGGACGTTGATGGAACCCATTAACAACTAGTTGCGCTTTGTACCTGTCAATGGAGCCATCAGGTAAACGTTTAATTTGAAAAATCCATTTACAACCAACAAGATTTTCCTTGCAATTAGGTGGGACAAGTTCCCATGTGCCATTCTGCACAAGAGCATCATACTCCTCGGACATAGCCTGACGCCATTTATTATCTTTAAGTGCTTGGTTCAATGTTTGTGACTCAAGTTGAGGGTTCAATGTAGCAGTAAGATTAAGTTTCTGAATTGGTTTATGGATTTTGTTTTTAGCACGAGTGGTCATGGTGTGGGTGTTAGTGGGTGGTATTATAGGAGGAGGGTCTGGAGAGAGTGGTAAAGAAGAAGAGGGTTTGTTGTGTGGGTTATTATTAGTGGTGGGGGAATGTTCTGGTAGAAAGGATGAGGAGTGGTCGACCGGAGATTGTCTATGAGAGGAATTCGAGTCCGAGGGCGAGGCTGTGGAGGGTGTGTTGAGTGGTCCAACCGTAGCGGGAAGAAATGACGCTGATGGAAACTAATTTGGGAGTGTGTCGGGGCTTGGACGACTTAGATGACTTTGAATGGATTTGAATGGAAAATAGATTCCACGAATCGAACATTACGGGATGTATAAAGTGTAGAAGTTGAAGGATCAAGACAGAGATAGGCACTTTGGGTGAGGGAGTACCAAACAAACACACAAGGGATGAAGGACTCAAGTTTGTGACTAGAATAGGGACGAAACCATGGATAACATAAATAACCAAAAATATGAAGCTTTGTTGTGACGCCCCCAAAATAGGTACACATCACCCATTCTGAGTTGTCAATACATGGTACAGAAACAACTACAACTTTATTATTACAACAGTAAAATTGTGAGTTTGAATACAAATATTATCTTCTAGACAATATCTATACTCAAATAAATCCTCATCACATTTATTGATACATTATTTTAGAAAAATGGTGAGGACTACAAAACAACTCTCTCTAGAACCTTCATTCCATACCCCGACTCGTACTTGCTATATTCTCGCCTCCTGAGAAGAAAAATGGAACAAAAAGGAAAAGGGTGAGCTCAACTATTCAAAGAAAGAATATTATGACTAAGATAATATACAACAAATTATCATTAGTCTTCAACAGGGAAAAAATCTAATAGAATACAATAGACAACAAGTTTTAAATCAATATTCGCAGCGAAAATAATAATTTATTAGAAGAGTTAAGTAGAGAATGCAAACTACTATCTTCTATGTATGAATTTAAAAGTTCATCGTCTATCTTTTATCCCTGTAACATCAATCAATATATATCCGAATCAAATATTCATCTTTGCACTACTGAAGCCAAAGATATTCATCGATTGGTCATGCTCATCTAAACACTGTTCATCTTTGCACTACGGCCAAAGATATTCATCGAAATCATTCATCTTTGTACTCTGGGCCAAAGATATTCAATAATATCATCATTTAAGACCGAGGATGATGAAAATATTTTTAAAGAAACGAATCCAGTGAAACAAAATGGCAAGGATTAAGGATTAAGGATTCGTACTTTGTTTTATCCATGTCCAAAAATACCTCAAAAATAATCATAGTGGTGTAAAATTCAAGAATGATCAAAACATGGATACAATCAAAGCTAGTATCCACAATAGATATTTTAGACGAAAAGGAAAATTTTCATTTTTTGATGAATAGTGCCGTATTCGTGAATAGTGTCGTATACGTGAATAGTGCCGTATAAGTGAATAGTAACTCCGACACCAAAAGTTCCAAATTTGATAAAAACTTCAGATCAATATTTCAGCATAATAATATTGAAGAAATAATATCATTACGAAAAAAAATAATATCCCTTACCTCGTAAAGACAGTACTCCTAGCTGAAACACCGGATATAGGCTATGACTTGAACTTGCACCGTATAGCAATACTCAAAATATACTCAAAATACTCACAAGAATACGCTCGATAATATAGAGAGAGAAAACTTCAGTTTCTGGTGTGATTTTCAATTCTAACCTAAGCACCCTATTTATAGGAAAATGCTTAGAACACCAAAGTAGAAAATTTAATATAATATTATTATTATTTGTTAAAATTCTATACACCCACTCTTGGAGATCTGATTTCAGCAATCAATAACACATGCTAGACCCACTTAACACACCAAAAACGTTTTTCTTGAAAAAAATAATTAAAACTTCTAAAAATCAATTATTTCGGAGCTTCGGAACTTCAATAATTCATAATAAATAGTCCTTTTGTCAGAAAATTCGAATCTCGCGGTATTTTTATAGGAAATTCAATTCTCTACAACTTTGCAGAAGAAAGTTTTTCCAAATTCCAAATAGAAATTGACCGAAATCCACAAACGGGCGATTTTACATGTTATAATCAAATTTCGGTCAATAATTGTGTCCACACACAAAATATGTGTTAAACATTTAATGCCACAAAAATACTCTTCCTCCTCATATACTCATATATCCCACATTCATTATAAAAATATCACCGTTAATATATCATTAAAATAATATATTTAAATGAATTATTTTATTAGAAAAAAGATAAAATATTAATTTTCAACAATTGTCATTTAAAAATTTTCTCCATCTATATCCACATAAAATCAATATTTTCCTCATCATATAAATCAATAATTAATTATTCACAAATAATATTACAGAATCACAAGATTGGCAACAAAAGTAGTTCCCAAGAAAGAGGGGCTTTCAATAAGAATTTCTCTCATCTTTGGCGCATGATTAGGTGACCAAACCTCTCCTTAGGATGAGAACTTTCTAGACATTGCCAATAATGTTATCTAATAATATTATTAGGATAATATGAATTATTGTTTCGATAATGAAAAATATTGTGTAATGACAATTATTGAAACAACAAAGAATATAAAATATCAACGCAAACAATTATTAAATCATTAAAATACTAAATAAAGTAATTATCGTGTAACCATTATTGAGTAGTGCCTTCTTACGTAAGAATCAATAATTGGTGCAATACTGGTAATCTTCTTGTGTTTTAACCATAAGAGTATTTTAACAAGATTACTTGGTAACAACTACGCCGTTATTTTTAAACAACTTATATTTGTCGTTTTCTTCATCCAATCGCTTTCCGTTATGGGGCCCACAAAAGACTGCACCGTCGAATACGAATATTCCCGATACAGCAAGAATATTCCACGACCAAACGAATATTCCCCAACAACAATGAATATTTTATAACCACTTGCTTATTTTAAAATATTTACGTATTTTACCCATAACAATCCACATTAATCAAATCAACCCTTACTATTTCAAAATAGAGAAAATTAAATTTCATTAATAATAAGTTGGGGTCTTACAACCTCCCATCCTTATGAAATTTCGTCCTCGAAATTGACGTACGTACCTGGTGTTTCAAAAAGGTGAGGATACCTCGCTTTCATTTCGTTTCCAATTCCCAGGTCATTTCCTCTATAGCATGATTCCTCCACAAAACTTTAACTTGTGGTATGACCTTTCTTGGCGTAGGGACATGCTCCTTCCTATCCAAGATCTTGACAGGTACCTCCTCATACGTTAAGTCTTCGGCTATCTCGTCCGGTTCTAACTCTATCACGTGGTTCGGGTCTTTCACATATTTATGAAGTACAGATATGTGAAACACATTATGAACACGAGACATACTCGGAGGTAACGCGAGTCTATAGGCTACATTTCCTACTCGGTCAAGAATTTGAAATGGACCAATAAATCGTGGATTGAGCTTTCCTCTCTTCCCAAATCTTGTAACTCCCTTCCATGGAGCAACTCGCAACAATACATGATCCCCTATACTAAATTCCACGTCATTTCGATGAAGATCCGCATAACTCTTTTGTCGATCTTGTGCCGTTTGTATACGTTGTCGAATCATTTGGATCTTTTTCGGTGAGTCATACGTACTTAACTCGGGTCCCAACAATGTTGCTTCACCCACCACATCCCAACATATTGGAGAGCGACACTTTTCGTCCATATAATGCTTCAAATGGAGCCACACCTATACTTGCCTGATAACTGTTGTTGTAGGAGAATTCCACCAATGGTAAATACTTATCCCAACTGCCCTTGAAGTCTAGGACACAAAGTCTTAATAGATCTTCAAGAGTTTGAATAGTCCTCTCTGATTGTCCGTCTGTTTGAGGATGGTATGCCGAACTAAATCGCAAATCCATGCCCATAGCTTTTTGCAAGCTAACCCAAAATCTTGAAGTGAATCTTGGGTCACGATCCGAAACTATGGATCTGAGGCATGACCCCGCAACCTCACAATCTCATTCACGTACATACTAGCAAGACGTTCAAGGGAATAAGTCTCTCGTATCGGCAAGAAATGAGCAGACTTGGTTAATCTATCAACAATAACCCAAATAGCATTAATGCCTTGAGAAACCGTAGGAAGACCCGTAACGAAATCCATGGTAATGTGTTCCCACTTCCATTTGGAATCTCAAGTGGTGGTTGCAACGGACCCTTAGGTACTAGATGCTCCGCCTTTACACGTTGGCAAGTTAAACACATCGAGATAAACTTTGCAATCTCTCTCTTCATATTGTTCCACCAAAATGTATGTCGAAGATCACGATACATTTTAGTACTTCCAGGATGGATTACAAATGGTGTATTGTGTGCCTCCATCATAATCTTGTACTTCAAATCGAGTCGTTAGGAACACAAAGTCTAGAGTGGACTCAAGTATTCTTCTTCTTCATCAATTCTCGCTTAGGAATAGCTCCTTCTTGTACTTTTCTTCTTCATACGCATCGGCTCAAGATGCGGTGGCTTGAGCAACCTTAACTTTTTCTATTAAAGTTGGCTCTGTCGTATACTTGACATCATCGCACTCATTCCCCGCATATGATCTTCTACTCAACGCGTCACTACCACGCGTTCGCTTTTCGAGATGGTATTGAATAGTGTGGTCGTAGTCTTTCAATAGCTCGAGCCAACGTCACGCCGCATGTTGAGTTCTTTTTAGTGAAGAAATATTTAAGGCTTTTTATGGTGCGAATATATCTCCACTTTCTCCCCATATAGATAGTGCCTCCATATCTTTAGCATGAAAACGATCGGGCCGCTAACTCTAGATCATGAGTAGGATAATTCCTCTCATACTCTTTTAAGTTGTCGCGAGGCATAGGCTATGACTTTCCCACGTTGCATGAGAACACATCCTAACCCTTTTCCCGAAGCATCGCTATAGATAACAAATCCATCCGAACCAGATGGTATTGTTAGAACAGGTGCCGAAATAAGTCTCCTCTTAAGCTCTTGGAAACTCTTCTCGCATTCTTCGCTCCAAACGAATTTTGTATCCTTAAAGTTAATTTGAGTTAATGGAGTAGCGATTCGAGAAAACCCTTCCACGAATCTCGATAATAACCACTAGACCCGTAAAGCTACGTACTTCGGTCACCGACTTCGGTTGCTCCCAACTTTGTATTGCTTCAATCTTCGCCGGGTCCACGGATACTCCATGTTTTGACACCACGTGCCCAAGAAATGCTACTTCCTCAAGCCAGAACTCGCATTTCTTCAATTTGGCATATAGTTTGTTTTCACGAAGCCTTTGGAGTACCAGCTTCAAATGGTGCTCATGATCTTCACAACTTTTGGAATATATGAGGATGTCATCAATAAAGACAACAACAAACTGATCCAAATATTCCTTGAATACTCGGTTCATCATATCCATGAAAGCCGCAGGAGCATTAGTTAGTCCAAAAGACATGACTAAGAATTCATAATGCCCATACCGAGTTCTAAAGGCAGTCTTTGGAATATCCTCAGTTCTAATCTTCAGCTGATGATATCCAGAACGAAGATCGATTTTTGAAAAGAATTGTGCCCCTTGCAACTGGTCAAACAAGTCATCAATACGAGGTAGAGGATACCTATTCTTGATGGTGACATGGTTCAATTCTCGATAGTCAATCTAAAAAAGTCGCATACTCCCGTCTTTCTACTTTACGAATAAAAAACAGAGCACCCCAAGGAGATGTACTAGACGAATGAAACCGATGTCCAACAATTCATGTAGTTGGACCTTTAACTCTGAAGTTCAATAGAGCCATTCGATATGGGGTTTTAGAAATGGGCTTTGTACCGGGTTCAAGATCAATAAAGAATTCAACTTCACGTTACGGGGTAGGCAGGAAGTTCTTCAGAAATACGTCGGAAAGTCAATAACAACAGAATATTATTCAAATTTGACGTGTCTTTATTCAAATCCATAACATGGGCTAAGAAAGCTTGACATCCATTTTTCAATAAACGAATAGCTTTATGATTAGATATGAGCGGTGATTGATTTTAATGGTTTAGTTGCTTGAATTAACGTACAACGGGTTGGTTAGGAATATGAAAACTAACAACCTTACGAAAACAATCAATTTTGGCATGATGAGTAGTTAACCAATCAATCCCTAAAATCACATCAAAAGCAAGTATCTTTAAAGAGATAAGGTCAACAGGTAAGGTGATGGTGCCAACTTGAATCAAACAAGATTTATAAACAGTGGATGTGATGAAAGTTTCTCTAACGGAGTTTCCACAGATAGGTCAAAGTCTAATTTCTCCGGAGTCAAGTTTAAACGTTGAGCACATGCAGGAGAGATAAATGAATGGGTAGAACCGGTATCAAGTAAGGTATAAACTTCGCAAGAATTTATAAATAGTGTTTGTATAGTAAAATCTTTTTATATAAAACAGAATACTTTTATAAAGTTATTTGTTTTATTAGATTTTAAATAATATATATATATATATATATATATTTTATAAATAGAATATATTATATTTTATTGCATAGTATCCTTTCTATTTTTTCTATAAATAGGATGCTTAGTTAGAATTGAAAATCACACCAGAAGTTTAGAGAATTCTTCTTCTATAATCTTGAGTGTATTTGTGACGCCCCCAAAATAGGTATACAACACCCATTCTGAGTCGCCAAATACATGATACAGAAAGCAAACTACAACTTCAATAATACAATTGTCGTACAAAATACGACAACACATACTGTGAGTTTAAATACAAATATTGTCTTCTAGACAATATCAACACTCAAATAAGTCCTCATTACAATTATTCATACACTATTTTATAGAAATAGTGAGGACTGCTAAAAAAATCTTTCTAGAACCATCACTCCATACCCCGACTCGATCCTGCTATGTTCTCACCTCCTGAGAAGAAAAATAGAACAAAAAGGAAAAGGGTGAGCTCAACTAGCCCAGTAAAGAATATTATGACTAAGATAATATACAACAAATTATCATTAGTCTTCAACAGGGAAAAATCTGATAGAATATAATAGGCAACAAGTTTTAGATCAACAAATGCAGCGGAAACAACAATCCATTAGAAGAGTCATGTAGAGAATGAATTCTACTATCTTCTAAGATTTAAAAGTCCATCATTAATATTTTATTCCTGTAACAACAATCAATATACATCTTTAATTAAATATTCATCTTTGCACTACAGGCCAAAGATATTCATTTATATCACCAGTTAGTCATGTTCATCTCAACACCTGCTCATCTTTGCACTACGGGCCAAAGATATTCATCAGTTAATCATTCATCTTTGCACTATAGGCCAAAGATATTCAGTAATATCATCATTTAAGACTGAGGACAATGAAAAATAATTTAAAGAAAACGAATCCAATGAGACAGAAGGACAAATATTAGGGATTCATATAACAGTTTATCCAAGATCAATAATACTTCATAATAACCAATTGTGAAGCAGAATTCAAAAATAATGATCAAAACATGGATACAATCAAAGATGGTAGCCAAAATAGTCATCTTGGATAAAAAGAAAAATTTTCATTTTTCAGTGAATAGTATAATGATTCGCGAATAATAGCCTGCAGATACATGAATAGTAACCCCGACACAAAAAGTTTCAAATTGGATTAAAAAGTTTAAACCAATATTTCGGCATAATGATATTGAAGAAATTAATATCATTTCGAAATAAAATAACATCCCTTACCTCAAAATAACCGTACTTCCGATTGAATTTTGATAGTAGTCTTTTTGAAACTTGCACCAGATATAGCAACACTCAAAGTATCAAAATACTCACAAGAATACGCTCAATAATATAGAGAGAGAAAGAGAGAAAACTTGTTTCTGGTGTGATTTTCAATTCTAACTTAGCCCTCTATTTATAGAAAAATGCTAGAACACCAAAGGAGACTAAATTAATAAAATATTAATAATTCTTTTTTTTTCTCACGCATGCTAGGTTGGACAATCAGCCATCTTTGAACAAAATTAGCAGCCCATGTGCATTCAACACCAACCAAAAAGTGGGTCCCACCCATAATTTAATAAAAATTATTTTATTTTCCGAAACTTCAGTAATTCACAGAAAATAGCCCGTTTATCTGAAAAATACGAATTTTATGTCCATTCCACACAAAATCGAATTCTCTACAACTTTGTAGCTTTGAGTTTCTCCAAATTCCAAACCAAAAATATCCGAAATCCACAAACGGATGATTTTTAATACCTCCATTCCGACAAAAATACTGATAAAACACATCAGCATTAATTCCTTCATTTATAACCACATAAAATAAATAAATCCATAATTTATATCCACATCAAATAAATATTTCTTTATCATATAAATCAATAATTAATTATTCACAAATAATATTACAGAATCACAATTATGACAACCAGGCCGTTCCCAGGAAAGAGGGGGCTTTCCAATAAGGATTTCTCCTTACTGGCGCGCAATTAGGTGGCCAAACATCTCCTTAGGCAGAACTTTCTAGACATTGCCAATAATGTTATCTAATAATATTATTCAAATAATATGAATTATTGATCTGATAATGGGAAATACTGTGCAGTAACAATTATTGAAACAACAACAATATTAAATATTAACGCAGTAATTATTGAATCAATAAAATAAAATATTGAGCAAGAATTATCTTGTAACAATTATCGAAAGTAGTGCCTTCTTACGCATTTAATCAATAACTCAATAATTCAACAATATTGCAAATACCGGTGCTCTCGTGCAAACCACGCCAGTATTATCGTATTTTAATCACCAGGTAATCCAACAGTGTTAACGATAACAATTACGTCGTTATTTATAAAAACTCATACTTTGTCATTTTCTTCACCGACAGCGGTTATTATTATTTATGAGCCCCACGAATGGTCAAGGCTGCCATCGCATTTAATATTTCCGACAAAAAGAATATTCCACGACCAAAAAAATATTCCCCGACAAAAATGAATATTTTATAACCACTTGCTTATTTTGTAAAATTTGCACATTTTATCCATAACCAAAGCATTATATCAAATTAACACCTTATTAATTTAGAATAATGAATAGAGAAAATTCAATTTTATTTATAATAAGTTGGGGTCTTACAACCTTCCCTCCTTATAAATTTTTTCATCGAAATTGACGTACGTACCTAGTGTTTCGAACAGGTGAGGGTACCTCGCTTTCATTTCCGATTCCAACTCCCAGGTCATTTCCTCAATATCATAGTTCCTCCACAAAACCTTAACTTGTGGTATAACCTTGGTGCGTAGGACATGCTCTTTCCTATCCAAGATCTTAACAGGTACCTCCTCGCATGTTAAATCTTTGGCTATCTGGTCTGGTTCTAATGTAATAATGTGGTTCGGGTCTTTCACATATTTACGAAGCATAGATATGTAGAAAACATTGTGAACACGAGATATACTTGGAGGTAATGCGAGTCTATAGGCCACATTTCCTATTCGGTCAAGAATCTCAAATGGACCAACAAATCGTGGATTGAGCTTTCCTCTCTTCCCAAATCTTGTAACTCCCTTCCATGGAGCAATACGTAACAGTACATGATCTCCAATATTAAATTCCACATCCTTTCGATGAAGATCAGCATAACTCTTTTGTCGATCCTGTGAGGTTTGAATACGTTGTCGAATCATTTAGATCTTTTCTGTAGTCATGCCTACCAATTCCGGTCCCAACAAAGTTGCTTCACCCACCTCGTCCCAGCATACTGGAGAATGACACTTTCGTCCATACAACGCCTCAAATGGAGCCATGCCTATACTTGCTTGATAACTATTGTTGTAGGAGAATTCCACCAGTGATAAATACTTATCCCAACTCCCTTTGAATTCTAGAACACAGAGTCTTAATAAATCTTTAAGAGTTTGAAAAGTCCTCTCTGATTGTCCGTCCGTTTGAGGATGGTATGCCGAACTGAATCGTAAATCCGTGCCCATAGCTTTCTGCAAGCTAACCCAAAATCGTGAAGTGAATCTTGGGTCACGATCCGAAACTATGGATAATAGCATGCCATGCAATCTCACAATCTCATTCACGTACATACGAGCAAGACGTTCAAGGGAATAAGTCTCACGTGATCGCAAGAAAATGAGCAGACTTGGTTAATCTATCAACAATAACCCAAATCGCATCTATGCCTTGAGAAACTTTGGGAAGACCTGTAACAAAATCCATAGTAATGTGTTCCCACTTCCATTTTGGAATCTCAAGTGGTTGCAATGGACCTTTTGGCACTTGATGCTCCGCCTTTACTCGTTGACAAGTTAAACACCTCGAGATAAACTTCGCGATCTCTCTCTTCATATTGTTCCACTAAAATGTGTATCGAATATCATGATACATTTTGGTACTCCCAGGATGGATTGCAAACGGGGTGTTGTGTGCCTCCATCATGATTCTATGCTTCAAGTCAGGATCATTAGGAACGCAAAGTCTAGAGTTGACTCGAAGTATTCCTTCTTCATCGATTCTTGCTTTTGGAATAGCACCTTCTTGCACTTTCTTCTTCATACGCATCAGCCCCAGGTCCGTAACTTGAGCAGTTTTAACTTTATCGATTAAAGTCGGTTCTACTCGTATATTCGCCATCATCACATGGGTCCCTGGAGTCTTTAATTCTATCTCCATCCTTTGCAAGTCATATAAAATGGGCCTTTTCATTGACAATATCGCACTCGATATGATCTTCTACTCAATGTTTCAGCTATTACGTTTGCTTTTCCAGGATGATATTGAATAGTGTGATCGTAATCTTTCAACAGCTCAAGCCAACGTCGTTGCCGCATGTTGAGTTCTTTTTGGGTGAAGAAATATTTGAGGCTTTTATGATCCGTATAAATCTCCACTTTCTCCCCATACAGGTAGTGTCTCCAGATTTTCAACGTGAAAAAAATGATCACGCTAACTCGGATCATGAGTAGGATAATTCCTCTCATATTCTTTGAGTTGTCGCGAGGCATAGGCTATGACTTTCCCATGTTGCATGAGAACACATCCTAACCCTTTGCCTGAAGCATCGCTATAGATAACAAATCCATCCGAACCAGATGGAATTGCCGGAACAGGTGCCGAAATGAGTCTCCTCTTGAGCTCTTGGAAACTCTTCTCACATTCTTCGCTCCATATAAATTTTGTATCTTTCCGAGTCAGCTGAGTTAACAGAGTAGCGATTCGAGAAAATCCTTCCACGAATCTCCGATAATAACCAGCTAAGCCCGTAAAGTACTTGATTTTGCCATCGACTTGGTTGCTTCCAACTTTGTATTGCTTCAATCTTCGTCGGGTCAACAGATACTCCATGTTTTGACACCACGTGCCTAAGGAATGCTACTTTCTCAAGCCAGAACTCGCATTTTTTCAACTTGGAATAAAGCTTGTTTTCACGAAGTCTTTCAAGTATCAGCTTCAAATGGTGCTCATGATCTTCACGGCTTTTGGAATAGATGAGGATGTCATCAATAAAGACAACAACGAACTGATCCAAATATTCCTTGAATACTCAGTTCATTATATCCATAAAAGCAACAGGAGCATTAGTCAATCCAAAAGACATGACTAAGAATTCATAATGCCCGTACCGAGTTCTGAATGCAGTCTTTGGAATATCCTCTCGCTTTAATCTTCATTGATGATATCCAGAACGAAGGTCGATCTTTGAAAAGAATTGTGCTCCTTATAACTGGTCAAACAGGTCATCAATGCGAGGTAGCGGATACCTATTCTTGTTGGTGACATGGTTCAATTCTCGGTAGTCAAAATAAAGTCGCATACTCACGTCTTTCTTCTTTACGAATAAAACAGGAGCACCCCAAGGAGATGTACTAGGACGAATGAAACCGATGTCTAATAACTCCTGTAGTTGGACTTTTAACTCCTGAAGTTCAATAGGAGCCATTCGATATGGGGTTTTAGAAATACGCTTTGTACCCAGGTCAAGGTCAATAAAGAATTTAACATCACGTTTAAGGGGGGTAAGGGAAGTTCTTCAGGAAATACATCAGGAAATTCTCTTACAACAGAAATATTATCCAAATCTGACTTGTCTTTATTCAAATCCATAACATGGGCTAAGAAAGCTTGACATCCATTTTTCAATAAACGAATTTGTATGATAGGTTGGTTAGGAATATGAAAACTAACAACCTTACGAAAATAATCAATTTTGGCATGATGAGTGGTTAACCAATCAATTTCTAAAATCACATCAAAAGCAAGTATCTTTAAAGAGATAAGATCAGCGGGTAATGTGATAGTGCCAACTTGGATCAAGCAAGATTTATAAAGCGTAGATGTATGAAGGTTTCACCCAAACTGAGTTTCAACAGATAAGTTAAAGTCCAATTTCTCCCGAGTCAAGTTTAAAGCGTTGAGCACAAGCAGAGAGATAAAAGAATGGGTAGAACCCAGTATCTAGTAAGGTATAAACTTCGCAAGAATTCAAGATTAGCTTACCCGTGATCACCTCGCTTAGGTTCCTCACATTTTGGCCACCACCACGACAAACGCTCATTTAGGAACCGTTGACTTTGACTTATCCGGGACAGCTTTTGGAGTCACCATCCCCGCTGAACTTGGTTTTGCTATAGAACACTCTCGGGCTATATGACCCTCCTTTCCACAGTTATAACATACCTTGGATTATTGGGACGGTTTCAATGATATGTCCCCTTTCCCCAGATTTATAACACACACGATCGGTGGTCGTTCTCCTTCCTTAGCAACAGTTGATGTTGGTGTTGTGTTCCCGTCATTGTTGAATCTCCTCTTTTTGAAATTTTCACTAGACTCACCTCTTCTATTATCATGGCCACGATTACCACCCGAGTGGTTACCGCTTTTGTATCAGATTCTTCCTCCTCTCTCGTTGGTTATCATCGCTCCGATGACTGCTGGCACCGGTATGACCCTGGTTGTGATCCCTTGGTTGAGTATACTCATTATCTCGCTCTAATAATTGAGCCCTGTTGACAACATCTGAATATAGAGAAAATTTATGAGAGATAAGGTATTGACGAATCTTGGGTTTTAAACCTGTCAGAAACATCCGCGTCATACGTTCCTCATTCTCTACCAAATGAGGTGCAAACCTGGATAACTTTGCGAACTTCGCCTCAGATCGAGACACACCGTCATGTTGTTCTGCTCCAGTCTAATAAACTCTACCTCCTTCATATGACGAATACTTTCAGAAAAGTACTTGTCATTGAATAATTTCTGAAATCTTTCCCAAGACATTTTGAGTGCGGCTGACTGGGTACGCTTCACAGATTCCCACCAGTAATCTGCCTCTCCACGGAACATAAAGGTGGCGAATGGAACCTTCTGTTCCTTCATTCATCCCAAGACATCGAATATCTTGGTAATTTGCTTGACCCATGTTTCCGCCTTAATCGGATCGGGCTTTCCCCAGAAATCTGGTGGTCCCAACTCCTTGAATCGCTTGGTTGTGATGATCATCGGCGTAGCGTTGCCATCACTTCCACCGTATTTTGTACACGAGTCTGCCTCATCTGATTTTGCATGAACTGCAAAAAGCTCCTAAACATTCCATCATTCATCGTTTGCTCGGTAGTGTTATTTACAGGAGGAATATTGTCTTCCTGTTGCACGTTCTCCTGGTTTGTGACTAAAGGTTATTCCACAGTCTCATACACTCCATTGTTAACGTTCTCAAATGAGCCCATTCTTAAATCGCCATAAAATAAAGGTTAATTAAACAAATTAACATATCACATAATACCCCTATATTATGACCAACCAACAAATAAGCTTAGATAGGACACACTAGCGAAGGATTTACTCATCTCTCCCCTCCTAGTTCTATTCCCCGATCTCCACCAGAGACCATATCCCTAAGTTTTGATACCAACTGTGACGCCCCCAAAATAGGTATACAACACCCATTCTGAGTCGCCAAATACATGGTACAGAAAAGCAAACTACAACTTCAATAATACAATTGTCGTGTAAAAATAATGACACAACACATACTGTGAGTTTAAATACAAATATTATCTTCTAGACAATATCAACACCCAAATAAGTCCTCATTATAATTATTCATATACTATTTTACAGAAATAGTGAGGACTGCTAAAACATCTTTCTAGAACCATCACTCCATACCCCGACTCGATCCTGCTATATTCTCACCTCCTGGGAAGAAAAATAGAACAAAAAGGAAAAGGGTGAGCTCAACTAGCCCAGTAAAGAATATTATGACTAAGATAATGTACAAAAAATTATCATTAGTCTTCAACAGGGAAAAATCTGATAGAATATAATAGACAACAAGTTTTAGATCAACAAATGCAGCGAAAACAACAATCCATTAGAAGAGTCATGTAGAGAATGAATTCTACTATCTTCTAAGATTTAAAAGTCCATCATCAATATTTTATCCCTGTAACAACAATCAATATACATATTTAATTAAATATTCATATTTGCACTACAGGCCAAAGATATTCATTTATATCACCAGTTGGTCATGTTCATCTCAACACCTGCTCATCTTTGCACTACGGGCCAAAGATATTCATTAATTAATCATTCATCTTTGTACTACAGGCCAAAGATATTCAGTAATTTCATCATTTAAGACTGAGGATGATGAAAAATATTTTAAAGAAAACGAATCCAGTGAGACAGAAGGACAAATATTAGGGATTCGTATAACAGTTTATCCAAGATCAATAATACTTCATAATAACCAATTATGAAGCAGAATTCAAAAATAATGATCAAAACATGGATACAATCAAAGATGGTAGGCAAAATAGACATCTTGGACAAAAAGGAAAATTTTCATTTTTCGGTGAATAGTGCCGTATACGTGAATAGTGCCGTACACGTGAATAGTAACCCCGACACAAAAAGTTCCAAATTTGATTAAAAAGTTTAAACTAATATTTCGGCATAATGATATTGAAGAAATTAATATCATTTCGAAAAGAAAATAACATCCATTACCAAAAAATAACCGTATTTTCGATTTGAATTTTTGGATATAGGTTGATGAAAACTTGCACCAGATAGCAACACTCAAAGTATCAAAATACTCACAAGAATACGCCGATAAATATAGAGAGAGAGAGAAAACTTGTTTTCGGTGTGATTTTCAATCTAACTTAGCCCTCTATTTATAGAAAAATGCTAGAACACCAAAGGAGACTAAATTACTAAAATATTAATAATTCTTTTTTTTTTCTCTACGCATGCTAGGTTGGACAATCAACCATCTTTGAACAAAATTAGCAGCCCATGTGCATTCAACACCAACCAAAAAGTGGGTCCCACCCATAATTTAATAAAAATTATTTTATTTTCCAAAACTTCAGTAATTCATAGAAAATAGCCCGTTTATCAGAAAAATACAAATTTTATGTCCATTCCACACTTAAATCGAATTCTCTACAACTTTGTAGCTTTGAGTTTCTCCAAATTCCAAGCAAAAATATCCAAATCCACAAACGGATGATTTTTTTAATACCTCCATTCTGACAAAAATACTGATAAAACACCTCAGCATTAATTCCTTCATTTATAACCACATAAAATAAATAAATCCATCATTTATATCCACATTAAATAAATATTTCTTTATCATATAAATCAATAATTAATTATTCACAAATAATATTATGAGAATCACAATTATGACAATCAGCCGCTCCTCAGAAAGAGGGGCTTTCAATAAGGATTTCTCCTTCTGGCTTGGGCGCAATTAGGTGACCAAACCTCTCCTTAGAGATGAACTTTCTAGACATTGCCAATAATGTTATCTAATAATATTATTCAAATAATATGAATTATTGATCCGATAATGGGAAATATCGTGCGTTGACAATTATTGAAACAATAATAATATTAAATATCAACGCGAAGAATTATTGAATCAATAAAATAAAATATTGAGCAAGAATCTCGTAACAATTATTGAGTAGTGCCTTCTTACGCACGAATCAATAATTCAACAATCAATAATGCAATACCGCTGGTGCTATCTTTGTGCAACCACAGCGTACATCGTATTTTAACCACCAGGTAATCCAACAATGTTAACGGTAAAAATTACGCCGTTATTTATAAAAACTCATACTTTGTCGTTTTCTTCATCCGAAAGTTATTCTGTTATGAGCCCCACGAATGGCTGCGCCGTCGTACGAATATTCCCCGACAAAAAGAATATTCCACGACCAAAAGAATATTCCCCGACAAAAATGAATATTTTATAACCACTTGCTTATTTTGTAAAATTTGCACATTTTACCCATAACCAAAGCATTATATCAAATTAACACCTTATTAATTTAGAATAATGAATAGAGAAAATTCAATTTTATTTATAATAAGTTGGGGTCTTACGGTATTTCTTTAGAGTTTAAGAAAGCTTTGAGCGTAGTGCGAGTTTTCTTCAAGTATATCCCCGCCCTACCCGTCGGAGTACTCTTCTTTATAAGGTAAGAGATATTATTTGTTGTACTTAAAAGGGGTATTATTTCTTTTCGTATTCATGAAGAGAACTTACATTATTCCATTCTTTATTATTATGTTAGAGTAACTTGTCATATGCAAGTACCGCATACATGGTGAAATTCTTACATTATTCCATTCTTTATCATTCCGTTGGAATATCACGCTTCGGTGCACGATATTACGCTGATCCGGGTTCCATTAATTATTATTACATTGGAATAATATGTTTGTGCATTGATCTATCGCATGCATGGTGATTTCGTTGTTATTCCATTCTTTATTATTACGTTGGAATATCCGTGTCGGTGTGAATTTCGCTTGACGGTTTCGTTCTTTCTTTATTATTCGTAGAATATCACGTATACGTTTTTACGCATTTATTACATGGTTCCATTCTTTATTATTCTGTTGGGAATAACCTGTCTATGCGAAGTACCGCATGTATGGTGAATTCTTTAGTTATTCCATTTTTTATTATTATGTTGGAATAACCTGTCTATGTGGATTACCACATGCATGGTGAATGATCCTTTGTATTCATTCCTTATTAAATTGTGCAAATGATCTGTTTACGGTGGATTATGATGAAAGTCATAATATAAGCATTGGACTGTTGATTATGATGAAAATCATAATAAAAGCATTGGACTACTGAAAATCATGGGTATATGTAGTATTAGAAAGTGTTATGATGAGTTATGTTGGTTATTATGTGAAAACATGAAAGTTTCTTAGAAATCACAAAGGGTTGAAAATTAGATTTTGGTGAAAATGGAACATGAAATTCAATTGACCATATCTCCTATTATATTTCGAATTTTTGAGTGTGGTCAAGTTCTAGAGTTAGATCTATGAGTTTTCTAACTTATCCAAGTGGAATCACTGGAAAAGGTGTTGTAGATTTTTGTGTGGACTGATTTTAGCAAAGAAGTCAAAAACTGCAAAGTACCAAAAAAGTTACTGCCTAGAAATTTAAAAGGGCATTTTCGGCCACTTAGTTAGTGAAATAAATTCTGGCATTTTGGGACATGGAAATATATGGTATAAAGTACCTCCTGTCCAAAAATGAGCTCATTCCGATTTAAAATGAACAAGTTATGACTATTTCAATATTTAGGCTTTTCTGATGAAAAATGCTATAACCGGAGTTCTATAACTCCGATGACCATGAAATTTAAACTGGAAGCTTACGTTAACATGTGTAAGATCCTGCCAAGATTTGGGAATTTCTGGAGTTAAACTTGAGGTAGCTAATTTCTTAAGGAATTGATTAGAAATTGATTTTTGAAAAATACTTAAGGGAGTTGAAAAATTATAAAAAAATACTTGTTATGTATGAAATATATGTATATATGTTTGGACAAAGGATAGAAAAATAATAAGTTGATTTGGTAATTTTTCATGAAAATGGTTTAGTTACAAACATATGAGTTAAATATGTTATGTGAAGTTGAAAAATTGGTAAATATGATTTTATGGCTTGAAAATCCTATATAAGGTATATGCAGATTTTTGATGAGGAATTTGATCATTGGTGATAAAATCTTATGAGTATGGCATTTTTGAATGATTAAATGCATTATTTGGTAAAGTGTAAACAATTGAAATAAATTGTTTATAAGTTTAAGAAGTGATTAAAATATTGTTATAACATTAATAATATTAGATTATGAGTTTATTAAGTGATTGATAATATTTGGATAAATTTAAAGTTTTTAATATTTATCCTTGTTTTTGTTTGATTAATGCTTATATCATTGTCATCATCATCATGCTTATATTGTGGTGAAAGTCATCTCAGGCTTACGTGCATAGATGGACTTGGTATGATTATGACCAGGGATCATTCGGTATAATCATGACCTGTAATGTTATAAATGATGTGGTAAAAGTCCTCAGTGGCCTGTAGTACATTGATGGACAGTTTTTGGTATGATTATGACCAGGGATTATTCGGTATAGTCATGACCATTGATGATTTAATGAATATCCTTGGCCCATAGTGCAGGGATGACTCGATGATGTGGTTTATTTATTAAGCTGAGTCTCAGCGATAAAAATTGATGAGAATATTTTAAATCATAGAAGATAGTGGATATTATGCTTTACTTGACTCTTCTAATGGATTGCTTATTCCGCTGCAGTTAAACTTGATGTCTATTGTATTTTATCAATTTAACATTGTTGAAGGCTAAGTATAATTTATTCTGCATTATCTTAGTCATAATATTTCTTACTGGGCTAGTTGAGCTCACCCTTTCTTTTATTGTTCTCTTCAGGAAATGAGAATATAGCTGGGACTAGTCGGGGAATGGAGTGACGGTCCAGATGATAGCATTAGTAGTCCTTACTATGGCATGACATGCAATATATAATTGTATTGAGGACCTAAGATATGTGTGTCGTATTTTATACGTCACTTAATAATTGATTTTGGTGAACAGCAATAGGGTGATAAGAACCCGACCCTGAAAGCGTCAAAAGTGCACCACAGTAAAATGAAGAGAACAGAAATCTTCTCGTGTCCCTTTGGAGACTTGAAATATTTGTTGCTGTACTTTATATAACATGTATTAATTTGAGTATGAATATTGTCGTATTATATACGTTACAATATTTGTATTAAAACTCATAGTATATATGTCGTCGTATTTTACACGACTGTTGTATAATTAAGATTGTATTTGAAATTTTGTACCATTTATGTGGCGACTCAAGATGGATGGACTCAAGATGGATGAGGTATACCTATTTTGGGGGCGTCACATATGGTCTCTGGCGGAGATCGGGGAATAGAACTAGGAGGGGAGAGATGAGTAAATCCTTCGCTAGTGTGTTCTACCTAAGCTTATTTGTTGGTCGGTCATAATATAGGGATATTATGTGATATGTTAATTTGTTTAATTAACCCTTGTTTTATGGCAGTATTTAAGAATGGCAGCTGAGAACGTTAACAATGGAGTGTATGAGACTGTGGAAATACCTTTAGTCACCAATCAGGAGAACGTGCAACAGGAAGGCAATATTCCTCCTGTAAACAACACCAGCAAGCAAACGATGAATGATGGGATCTTTAGAAACTTTTTGCAGTTCATGAAAAATCAGACGAGGGAGACTCGTGTACAAAATACGAGTGAAAATGAAAGCAACGCGCGGTTTGTCACAACCAAGCAGTTCAAGGAGTTGGGACCACCAGAATTCTTTGGAAAGCCGGATCCGATTAAGGCGGAAACGTGGGTCAAGCAAATTACCAAGATATTCGATGTCTTGGGATGCACGGAGGAACAGAAGGTTCCATTCGCCACCTTTATGTTTCGTGGTGAGGCAGATTACTGGTGGGAATCTGTGAAGCGTACCCAGCCTACCGCACTCAATATGTCTTGGGAAACATTTCATAAACTATTCAATGACAAGTACTTTCCTAAAAGTATTTGTCACATGAAGGAGGTAGAGTTCATCAAGCTGGAGCAAAATAATATGAACATGTCGCAATACGAAGCTAAGTTTGCCGAGTTGTCCCGATTTGCATCCCATTTGGTTGATAATGAGGAGAGAATGATGCGAATGTTTCTTCGAGGTTTGAAACCCGAAATACGTCAATTCCTCATTTCTCACAAACTTTATTTATATTTAGATGTTGTGAATAGGGCTTAGTTATTGGAGCACGATAATGAGTCAGCTCTACTGAAGAATAACGACCAACAACTCGATGATAATCGTACCAGTGGCAACGGTCATCGGAACAATGATAACCATCGTGGAGGAAATTATCATGCCAGAAATGGTAACCACTTCGGTGGTAATCATGGCCAAGATAATAGAAGAAATAATTCAAGCGGAAATTTCAAGAAGAGAATATTTAACGATGATGGGAAGACGCACCAGCACAAGCAATAAATTCTAGGGGAGGAGAACGACCACCAGTTAGATGCTACAGATGTGGAAAGGAGGGACATATAAGTCCAAACTATTAACAGCCTTCCAAGGTATATTTTAGTTGTGGAAAAGACGGTCACATAGCTCAATTTTGTCCTGTAGCGAAATCAAGTCCAACAGGGACGGTGGCACCAAAGGCGGATATGGACAAAACAAAGTCGGCGGTTTCTGGAAGAGCGTTTGTCGTGACTGCCCAAAACATGAGGAACCCGAATGAAGGTATCATGGGTTAGTTAATTATCAATTCTTACAAAATCTATACCTTATTAGATACCGGTTCTAACCATTCTTTTATCTCCCTTACTTGTGCTCAATGTTTAAACTTGACTCCAGAGAAATTAGACTTTGACTTATCTGTGGAGACTCCGTTAGGAGAAACTTTTATCATATCCACTGTTTAAAAATCTTGTTTGATCCAAGTGGGCACAATCAGATTTACATTGATCTTATCTCTTTAAAGATACTTGCATTTGGACGTGATTTTAGGGATTGATTGGTTAACTACTCATCATGCCAAAATTGATTATTTTTGTATGGTTGTTAGCTTTCATATTCCTAACCAACCTGTTATGCGAATTCAAACAACCAAACCATTGAAGTCAAACACTTTCATATCAAGCCATAAAGTCATTCGTTTATTGAACAATGGATGTCAAGCTTTCTTAGCCCATTTCATGGATTTAAACAAAAATACGTCAGATTTGAATGATATTTATGTTATTAGTGAATTTCCTGAATAAACTTCCTGGCCTACCCCCAGAGTGTGATATTGAATTTTGTATCGACTTTGAACCCGGTACAAAACCCATTTCTAAAATCTCTTATCGAATGGCTCTTATTGAACTTCAGGAGTTAAAAACTCAACTACAAGAGTTGGTACTCAAGCCTCTATCCGGTGACTTCCTTTGTGGAATGCACCAAAGCCAGACTCTCCGTAAGGGACGCTATATTTGTGTGGTGGTAAAACGATAGGTGCTATTATGACGTGATATCCAAGATTGGGATATGAATCACAGTTGAGAGCAACCAAAGTCGGTGACCAAAGTACATAGCTTTCTGGGCTTAGCTGGTTACTATCGGAGATTCGTGGAAGGATTTTCTGAAATCGCTACTCCGTTAACTCAGCTGACTTGGAAAGATACAAAATTCGTATGGAGCGAGGAATGCGAGAAGATTTTCCAAGAGCTCAAAAGGTGACTCATTTCGGCACCTTTTCTGACCATACCATCCTGGAAAAAGCGAACGTGGTAGCTGACGCGTTTAGTAGAAGAGAAGATAAATGTGCGAGTACGAGTGCGATATTGTTGAACACAAAGACCTATTTTGTATAATTTACAAACGATAAAGATAGAGTTAAAAACTCTAGGGATCCACGTGATGATGTTAAATATACGAGTAGAACCAACTTTAATTGATACATTTAAAGATGCTCAAACTAGAGACCTGGAGCTGATGAATATGAAGAAGAAGATGCAAGAAGTCGTTATTCCAAAAACGAGAATTGGCGATGTCAGGAAAGCTCAAACCTTCGATTTATTAGTCCATTTGAAATCCTCGATCGAGTAGGAATTGTGGCCTATAGACTCGCCTTAACGCTAAGTATATCGCGTGTTCATAACGTTTTTCACGTATCGATGTTACGTAAATATGTGAACGAACCAAACCACATTATTGCGTTAGAACCAGACGAGATAGCCGAAGATTTAACGTACGAGGAAGTACATGTCAAGATCTTGGATAGGAAAGAGCATGTCCTACGCACAAAGGTTATATCACAAGTTAAAGTTTTGTGGAGGAACCATGCTATTGAAGAAATGACCTGGGAGTTGGAATCAAAAATTAAAGCGAGGTACCCTCACCTTTTCAAAACACCAGGTACGTACGTCAATTTTGAGGACGAAATTTCATAAGGAGGGGAGGTTGTAAGACCCCAACTTATTATAAATAAAATTGAATTTCCTCTATTCATTATCTTGAAATAATAAGGAGTTAATTTGATATAATATTTTGGTTATGGGTGAAATGTGCAAATTTTGCAAAATAAGCAAGTGGTTATAAAATATTCATTGTTGTCAGGGAATATTCGTTTGGTCGTGGAATATTCTTTTTGTTGGGAATATTCGTAAGACGGCGCAGTCATTTGTGGGCCCCATAACAGAATAACTGTCGAATGAAGAAAACGACAAGTTTAAGTTTTTATAAATAATGGCGTAATTGTTACCGTTAACACTGTTGGATTACCTGGTGGTTAAAATACAATAATACGCGTGGTTGCACAAGAGATACTACCAGATTATTATGTATTTTTGAATTATTGATTCTTACGTATGAAGGCACTACTCAATAATTATTACAAGTAATTCTTTATTCAATATTTTATTTTATTGGTTCAATAATTGCTGCGTTGATATTTTATATTATTGTTGTTTCAATAATTGTCACTGCACAATATTTTCCATTATCAGATCAATAATTCATATTATTTGAATAATATTATTAGATAACATTATTGGCAATGTCTAGAAAGTTCTGTCAAGGAGAGGTTTGGTCACCTAATTGTGCGCCAGTAAAGAGAAATCCTTATCGAAAATCTCCCTCTTTCCTGGGAACGGCTTGGTTGTCATTATTGTTATTTTGTAATATTATTTGTGAATAATTAATAATGGATTTATATGATAAGGAAATATATATTTTTATATGGATATAAATGAAGGAATTAATGATGAGGTATTTTATCAGTATTTTGTCGAAATGAAGAACAAAATATGAGATTTTCAGAAAAATTAGTTTATTACTTGATTTTATAAAACCCATAACTCTTTGTGTATAATGAGTTAGGAGATGAGCCATATATCAAAAGAAAGCCCTGAAAGTAAGCTAACCGTAGAAATTGGAATCACCCAAAAATTCATTGTGGATTTTTCGTGGTGACTGTTTGAATGAAACTGGTCCAAAGGACTCATAGTCCAAAAAATCAGTGTTCTTAAGCTATATTATGTGAGTTATAAATTTTAATCCGACCATTGGATCGCTGTTATTTTTGAATATGTTATACATATATAAGTTGAGTATATGTCCACAAATTTTGAACCGTTAAAAATTAACGCATGATTTGTTATGAATTTTAAGAGGTGACTGATTCAGAAATTATTTTATTTTGGTGGAGATTTCTAGAATGTGGGCCCACTTTTGGTTGTTGGGAAAAGTGGCTGATTTTTAGTGGGCCCCACTTGTGGTGGCTGAAGTTTTGGATGTGACCTCCCTTTCCTATTCGGAAATGGGTGTTACAATATAAATTGAATAAAAAGTATTTAGAGAGAAAAAGGTGATTAAATTTCAGATATAAGCCCCAAAATTCCATATTGAAACATGTGAAAATTTGATGGAACAATTACACTTTCTAGTACATTTTTTAAAATAATTACAACAATAGTGCACTCATAAAATATTTACACAATTAATACATTTAAATATTTTATTTACATAATTAGTGCAATTAAGATTCCTTAATTTAGGGGATTCCTTATTTAAACACAGCAGACATCCAACACATACATAATTAAATTTTTGCTGCCGGGATCAATACATGCCCTACACCCATACATCCAACATACATATATGATAAACATTAGGTTATACAGAAAGGGAACGACCTGGTTGATATAGAAAGGGAAAAGGGATTAAGAATTGAGGAGAGAGAAACGGCCATGGGAGGACTACTGAACATCAATTATAAAACAGAACAACCAAGCTCCAAATCAATCATCAATTGTTCTCTCCCCAATCTGGTTGATAAAACCCAACAAACCCATGAATCAACCCTTACCCATTTGACCCATTCGCTTCTTGTTGAGATCTTGCCTTCTAATCCCCCCAAATGGGCATCTCTGTTTGATTGAGATAAGGAGGGGGATGAACCGGGTCGGAACGGGTTGGATATGGATAAGGCGATGGTGGATTCTAGTGGGGAGGAGTGCGGAAAGAAGAAGAATAAGAAGAGGGTGAGGAAGAAAGAGGATGATGGATTAAATAATGGTGGGGTTTAAATAATGGATTAAATAATGATGGATTAAATAATGGTGGACAAGAAAGAGGAATGAATCAGGTTGAAGTGGACAAGAAAGAGGATGATTAAGTGTGTTAGCTCTTTAAACTTTGACACACATGCTCTGTTTCTGAAAGTGGTATTACTTGTTAAAAGATTGTGCAAACATCCATACCAAGGTAACAAAACCTTCATATCAAGGTAACAAATCCACATCCACACCTGTAGTTTTTTAATAGTGTAGTTGGTAGCCAAACCTTCATACCAAGGTAACCAATTCTATTTTATTAAGTTACCAATTTATTTTGAATGTAATGCAGTTGGTAGCCAAACCTTCATGCAGTTGGTTGCCAAACTTTCAAACACAGGTAACCAATTCATACTGCAGGTGTGGAGGTAGATTGGTTACCTTGGTATAAAGGTTTGGTTACCTTGGTATAAAAGTTTGGTTACCTTTTTAAGAAAGTGTGTAAGCATTTGCATTTGGACAAAAACATTATTAAGGTGACTTTTTGAGCTACTTGGCATGTGGCTTAATCAGTTAGCTTAGGTCTCAAGTGCCTAAACCATTTAATTCTGAACCACAGACCTTACATTCTTTCCTCCCCACACCTACCTATTCAGATATCCAACAGAGTTGCAGGAGAGAGAGAAAAAGATAGAAATGGAAGGAATAGAGCACAAGATAATTAGTGTAAACGGGCTAAACATTCACATAGCAGAAAAAGGTAAAGGCCCATTAGTCCTATTCCTCCATGGCTTCCCCCAGCTCTGGTACTCATGGCGCGACCAGATCACCTTCATGGCTTCCCACGGCTACCGTGTGGTGGCGCCCGATCTCTGTGGCTACGACGACACCACCGGCGCACCCATCGACGACGTCACAAAGTTCTCAGTCCTCCACGTCGTCGTTGAGCTGGTGGCACTGCTGGATACAATCACACCAGAGCAGGAGGATAAGAAGGTGTTTGTAGTGGGGCATGATTGAGGTGCACATATTGTAAATAAATATGGAAAAGTGTATTATTTTTGTAAGTATTTTGTGGATGCACTAATAGTGTAATTACTTACTAAATGTTGTATATTATTGTAAAGGACCCAAATTTGATTTACATTTAATATGTATATAAGGTCTTGAATTTATACCAGTAGTATATTCAGTTATGACATTTTTGGTGACTAAGGGGTTGTTTGATAAAATTAAATGAAGAGTTCTGAATGTATAAGAAAATCTGAATGAACTGAATGGAGTAGAAAATCTAAATACAAAATATAATGATGTTTTTGATAATTGTCTATCTAAATTATTTGAATACATGTATTATCTTATTTTAACCTTCTAGATTGTGTGAACAAATTTATTATGTAATTATAAATAAATATTTTATCTAAGAAAAATTAAATATAAACTTTTGAACAATTTTTGATGAAGTATACTATTAAAAATATAATTCGAGGAATAAAACAATAAAAAAATATTAATAACATTCTATAATACATAAAATCAAAACAAAAAGACTACAATAACATTCATTAAATTGGTTATCCAATTTGTTAAACAAAAATAAAAAATAATTTGTACATAACAAAATTTGTTTAGAATAGTAAAGAAGATGAATATTGAATGTAAATTTTAATTGTCTATGAGAGTATGTAAGTAAAAATATCATCCAACACTACTTATTTATTCAGCTAAAAATTTTTGGATGAATCGTTCAGACACATTAAGAGTTTAAAATTTATTAAAGAAACGATTAGAATGACTTATTCGGTCAGATTTAGATTTATTCAAATCTATTTAGAAATAAACAAACAACTCCTAAAATAACTTAAGAAGATAATATATTCAGCATTTGTGTTATGTTCTGGTGTGATGTCCAATAAGTGTTTAGAGAGAAAAAAATAAAGATAAACCAATCTAGAATTTTTTATGAGCGAGAGTGAATAATTTTACCAATATTGAGTTAAGTTCTTATTTATAGTTGTGCTCAAACTCATGACGTATGTTTGGCACAAGTCAATCTGAAAATCTTATTATCACATAAAAAGGGTCACATAATAACACATACATATACACGCATATGCATCTTGTGGGTCCTCTTTGACGATATGTGAGGCCATTAATATGCATGTGTGTATATATGAGTATTATATAACTTTTTATGTGATAGTAGTATTATTTAAGTCAATAAAATTCAGACTGGTTATATTGAGTGTTGTCGATCGAAACCGTGTGTCTGATTGTTTGTATAACGGACTAGCTGATCCACATGCCAGATAACATTTGTCTGGGGAATGGAGGTCGTTCCACCAGCCCTAATCTCGTGTTGCTTAAGTGACATGATGCCAATTTGAGGACACGTGACTCCTTCGGAGTCGTGGTTTCAACAATAATTTTTTGGAACACGTGGCACCTTTGGATAGGTTCATCGAGCTTACGAGCATAAACCTTGAGAGAATTGAGAGCATGATAAACCTTAAGAGAATAGGGATTAGACTCTAGAGCTTGGCTGATACTCAACAAAGCTAATGTGAGGTGCATATGTACAACTCTTAAGCCACTCTAATAATTTTCTTTATGAGAATTATTATTTTTATAAGAAAAAAATTAATATTTTTACAAGACGTTATTTATGTGAATGTGAGTCCCATCTGTTATTCATGTGATGTGAATCCTATGAAATTAGTAAATTTATTTATAAAAATATCAATATTCTTTTTAATTTTGAATATGATATGTGTCAAATAACTCAAAATATAAAATATAAAGTTATATTTTTTACAAAATAAAATAAAATAGAGAGTAGAAAAATACAAATGCCATTTAGGGGTTATTTGTTTACGTCTGAATGAGACTAAATCTAACCGAATAAGTCATTCATACCGTTTATTTTATAATTTTTAAACTCTGAATGCGTCTGAACGATTCATCTAGAAAATTATGGTTGATTCAATAAGTAGTGTTGAATTATATTTTTACTTACCTACCCTCGTAGATAATTAAAAACCATATTTAAAATCCATCTTTTTTTACTATTGTAAACAAATTTTGTTATGTACAAATTATTTTTTGATTTTTTTTAACAAATTGGTCAATAACCAATTTAATAAATATTGAAAGACGGATCACCAAAGTGGAATATGACCAATAATTTAGGATAGTGAAACGTATTTAAGCCTATACAAAATAAAAACTATAAAAAAATGAGTCACACACTTATGTTAGAGAAAATTTATAAAAATAATTCCCTCTATTTATCTATTGAATAAAATCAATCCAAATAAAATCACTAATTAAATAGATTAAAAGACAAAAAATAATAAATAAATAAAAATTAGGCCGTTTAAGGCACACATGCATTACACCCTGTGTGAGATTAGCAATTCCGAAGATTGCAAAATCCCAGCCAGATATCAACAATAAATGCATGTGTAGATTTTCCATATCCGACAAGTAGAGGGATAGAACTTCCTTACTTGGTGACCAATCAACTCCCCCACCGACTTTTACAATTCCACTGCTATATAATACCCTTCACCTTTCCTTTCTTCTACTTTCGTTCCAACTGTTGTTTACGAGAAACAAACAAATACCGAGAGAAACGATGTCGTTCCAAAAAAACAATTCATCATTATCATCAACGTGTGCAATTTGCTGGGAAGATCTGGACTTGAATGCCGGCGAGTTCGTGAATAACAAGCTCCCGTGTAACCATGTGTTCCATGAAACTGTATTTAGCCGTGGTCGTGTCTTAGGAACGACACGTGTCCACTCTGTCGCTACAAGTTTCCCAACGAGGAGGTGAAATGGCGAAGGACAATAATTCCGGACTCGCAGCTGCCGTGGATGATGAGATCAAGTACAAAGCAGCAGCTCAGCCGCAAGCGCCGGTAAATTGGTGGACAATAAGAAGTTATGAGATGGGGATGGTCCAAGGGATGATTGTGGATGAATCTTGGATATTTGATAAGTAAATTGATTGTTTGGTGTATGATAATCTTGATTTTTGATCGTTAAGAACTAGTGTTGATTTTGTTGTGATTTAGGTAGGAGAGATGTATGTGTGCTTGACTGTTGGTTGTTCGTTTTCTTTTTTCAAACTCGAATATATATATATATATATATATATATATATATATATAATTTTTTTATATTATAAGAATTAAAATAAATTTTTTTCTATTATTTTTTTCGTTTATTTGAGTTTTATTATTACCTCTTGAAACATCTTAGTGCTATTCAATGTAATTTTGTATTAATTATTGTTATGAAATTTAATGAAATATAAGGAGACTTGCCGGTTTTTGTTGTGATTTGCTCTATTTCACATACGGAGGCACAAATTGATACTAAAACAATCTTATGTTTCTTTTGATTTGGTAAATGCATGATTTGATTTCCTTTTCCTTTTCTCTTTTTGGATTTGGTTATACAAAGATGGTATTCATGGGTAACGTGTTTGGTTGAAATTGTTCGGTGGCTAGAAGCCGCTTGATCCCATTCTTAATGGTGGTGGTTTACGGCGGCGCCGATTGAATTGGGTGGTGAGATTTATAGGATTTTTCAAGGAAAAGAGGGTAGAAAGATAAAACTCAGAAAAAAAAAAAGAATATTATTATTTGCAATGATTTAGAAATTAAGGAGTGGATTTTTAACAAGTTTACTTAAATAGTTAAAAAGTGATAAAATATTGTTATTATTAAGATATTTTGAAAAAATTAATTATTAATAAATATTTTTTTATTCAAATACAATTTTAAACATACCCTCTTCATATCACAACATTCAATTTTATGAAACAAAACCTTAGTCTCTCCTCTTCTCTTTCCATTTCTCTCTATTTAAAACTCACTACCACACTTTTACATCCCTTCTCTCCTATCACCATTTCTCCTAAACTTTTTGAAACTTTTTAACCTTATCCCCTTTTTCACGAGCAAAAAGCAAGTTAGGGTGCCGTAAGAGACAATGTCAAGGCTTAAGATTATAATACTACAAGGAATCCATTAAAGCCTCTTTATTTTCTTTCTAATCCCTTTAGGCTTGATCATTTTTACACACACACACACACACACACACACACACACATATATATATATATATATATATATATACTGTTTTTTCCTTCTCAATAAAATTTGTCATTATTAGTCAAAAGTAGGGGAGTATTTTAATTTTTGTGGGTTGTTTTTGTGGAAGCTTACATGTGAAGCAAAATTAGTGATTTTCATTAGTGTTCTAAAAATTCCCGCTTAGGCACTAGGTGTAAGACCCCGAATTTTATGAAATGAAAGTATTCAATTTTCTTATAATTATTATTTTATTTCGTAAATGGTTAAATTGATAAAAAGGTTAAAGTTAAGGGTGATATGTGAAATTTTTTGCAAAGTAAGCAAGTTGTTATAAAATATTCGTTTGGTCGGGAAATATTCTTTTTGTCGGGGAATATCCGTACGACGGCACAATCATTGGTGGACCCCACAATGGAAGTATTGTTGTAGTTAAAAAATGACATAATTATCATTTTATAAAAATAACGGCGAAAGTGTTACCGTTAAAACTGTTGAACTACCCGGTAGTAAAAACAATGATATACGCGTGTGGTTAGTAGTAGCATACGATATTGATTATTGATGCTTACGTAAGAAGTCACTCAGTTATACTCAATTATTGCTACAGTAATTGCTGCATCATATCTCTCATATTATTGATTCAATTATTGTCACAGTATCATCTGCATAATATGATATATTATTAAATCAATAATTAAGACGACAAAGTTATTCATATTATTAATTACAATATTGACAATGTCTAGAAGTTCTGTCAAGGAGAGGTTAGATAATCTAATTGCGCGCCAATAGGGAGAAATCCTTATTGGAAAGCCCCTCTTTCCTGGGAACGACCTGGTTGTTAAATATTATGAGTTATAATATTAATGATGAATAAGTTCGTGTTGATTAAAGATGAAATTGATAGTTCCATTATGTGGAAATTATTATGCTAGTGGAAATTGACATTTATTTTGATAATAATTGATGTCTGGAGGTTATATTGACCAATCGGGTAATTCACCGGATAAATGAGCAATTAATTGCTATTAATTCACATGCTTATAACTATGTGTTCACATGTGTGTACTATTGATTCACATGATTTACTATTAGGGGAGTTGGTGAAAGATTGATAATACTTGCATGACTAAATTAAAAATAGAGGTATAGATGAAGGTACTATATTATAATTAATTTTTTTACATGTTTAGAACTATTGAGTCACATAATTTACTATTGATTCACTTGATTTACTATTAGGGGAGGTGGTGCAAGTTTGATAATACTTGCAGGACTAAATTAAAAATAAAGAAAAAGAGGAAGGTATTATACTGTAATATTTCGAGCCCCAAAATGTACAATTATTGAAACTATATTTTCCTATAAATAGAAGCTCATTCTTCCTTCATTTCTCACCAATTCACTAAGTCTCACAAGAGCAATTATTATAGAGAGAAATTATAGAGAGAAAGAAGAAGAGAAGTCTGCTACCTCACTATTCCAGTATTCAGTTTTCTTCTAAGGTAAGGGGTATTATTCTTTCGTATTCATGAAGAGAGTTATTTTCTTTCAATACCAATAAGGGTTGTTATTCCATTCTTTATTATTATGTTGGAATAACTTTCTATACATCACAATACCGCATACATGGTGAAATTCTTACATTATTCCATTCTTTATTATTCAGGTTGGAATAACTTTGTATGTATGTGATCTATCGCATGCCGGTGAATTCTGTTGTTATTCCATTCTTTATTATTACATTGGAATATCACATGCATGCGGATTCTGGCGTGACTGGTTTCGTTCTTTATTATTACGTTGGAATATCACATCATGCGGATTACGATAACTTGGTTCCATTCTTTATTATTACATTGAAATATCACATGTCTGACGGATTACGCATTTGACTGGTTCCATTCTTTATTATTCTATTAGAATAACACATGCATGCGGTGGCCTATCGCATGCCTGGTGAATTCTTTTGTTATTCCATTCTTTATAATTCTGTTGGAATAACCTGTCTATGTGGATTACCGCATGCATGGTGAATGATCCTTCGTATTCATTCTTTATTAAATTGTGAAAATGATCTGTCTACGTGGATTACTGCATGGCGGGTGAAAATCCATTTGCGATTAGCAGTATATTCTATTATACTAAATCGAGATATCATTTCTTTTGTACTAAATCATGGAATATCATTTTTTTTGGTATTTTTTTTACGAGTACTATTATTCACGAGTTACTATTCCCGATTATTATTCACTCTAGTATTATTCACTCGGGTATTCGGGGCACTTTTCGTGCCGGAGTACTATTCACGAGTTACTATTCATGGGTTACTATTCACCCAATTACTATTCACTCTAGTATCATTAACTCGGGTATTCGGGACATTTTTCGTGTCGGGATACTATTCACGGGGTACTATTCACCCAAAAAATATATTTCTTTTATGTCCAAATTATTTTTGGTACATGAATATTATTCTTAAATTTTACTCTACAAAGAAGTATCATGTTGACAATTTGGACGTTATTGATTCCTGGATAAATTAAATTATAAATCTTTAAAATTTATCCTTGAACTTGTTTTATTGAATTATTATGTTATTGTCATCATTCTCATTCTTATATTGTGATTAAAGTCATCTTTGGCTTACGTGCATAGATGGACTTGGTATGATTATGAACAGGAATTATTCGGTATAATCATGACCGTAATGTGACGAATGATGTGGTAAAAGTCCTCATTGGCCTGTAGTTCATTGATGGACAGTTGTTGGTATGATTATGACCAGGGATTATTCGGTATAATCATGACCATTGATGATTACATGAATATCCTTGGCCGTGGTGCAGGGATGATTCGATTTTATTTATTAAGTTGAGTCTCAGCGATAAAGTAGATGAAAAACTTTTTAAATCATAGAAGATAGTAGATTTTATGCTCTACTTGACTCTTCTAATGGATTGCTTATTTTCACATTGCGATTGTTGATCTAAAACTTGTTGTCTATTGTATTCTATCGGTTGTTATACTATTGAAGGCTAAGGATAATTTATTACGCATTATCTTAGTCATAATATTTCTTCTTGAGCTAGTTGAGGTCACCCTTTCTTTCTTTGTTGTTCTTCAGAAATGAAAATATAATTTGAGACGAGTTGGGGAATGGAGTGATGGTCCGGGATAAATGGCTTTAGTAGTCCTCGCTATTCTATAGAATAATGTGATAATAATTGTAATGAGGACACCATTGAGTGTGGATATTGTCTAGATAACAATATTCTTGTTTAAACTCAATTTGTGTTTTTGTCGTATTTTTACGATTGTTGTATAATTAAGTTGTATTTGAATTTATGTACCATGTATCTGGCGACTCAAGATGGGTGATGTAAACATGTTTTGGGGGCATCACAGTTGGTATCAAAGCTTAGGGATATGATTCCTGGCTGAGATGTGAGACAAGAATTAGGAGGGAAAAGACGAGGGAATTCCTTCGCTAGTATGACCTACCTAAGTTTATTTAGTATTTAATTGGTCGGTCAGAGTATAGCGATAATATGTGATATGTCAATTAACCCTTGTTTTGTGGCAGTATTTGAAAATGGCATCCAAAATTATTGAGATAAGCAATAAAGCACATGAGACCGTTGAGTCACCACAGATTAATACCCAGGATAATGTGCAATAGGAAGACAATAATCCTCAGGTAAATAACAACACCGATCAGATGATGAACGATGAGATGTTCAGAGGCTTTGTGCAATTCATGCAACATCAGGAGAGAGAGACTCCTGTTCAAAATGCAGGTGGAAACACTGGCAACTCTCGGATGGTCACCGCTAAGCGGTTCAAAGAGCTGGGACCACGGAGTTTTGGGAAAGCGAGAACCACTTAAAAGGCGAGAGGCGTGGTTAAAGCAGATCACCAAGATATTTGATGTCTTGGGATGCTCCGAGGAGTAAAAGTTCCTTTTCCACCTTTTTATGTTGCGTGAAGAAGCAGATTCTTGGTGGGAATCAGAAACGCATACCTGACTGACGCATTCAAGATGTCTTGGGAGAAGTTCCAAGAGCTGTTCAACGATAAGTACTTTCCTGAAAGTATTCGTCACATGAAGGAGGTGGAGTTTATCAAGTTAGAGCAAAACAATATGATCGTGTCGCAATACGAGGCTAAATTTGCAAAGTTATCTCGGTTTGCATCCCATTTGGTCGATAATGAGGAGCGAATGACGCGAATGTTTCTAAGAGGTTTGAAACCCGATATACGTCAATACCTCATTTCTCACAAACTTTGTTTATATTTAGATGTAGTGAATAGGGCTCAGTTATTGGAGCGCGATAATGAGCCAGCCCAACGAAAGGATAACGAGCAACAACACGATAATAATCGCACCGATGGCAACGATCATCGAAATAATGATAACCATCATGGGGGAAATTATCATGCCAAGAATGGTAACCACTTCAGTGGTAATCATGGACAAGATAATAGGAGTGGAAATTTTAAGAAGAGAAGGTTCAACAACGATGGAAAGATAGCAGCACCAACACCCGTTTTCAAGGAAGGAGAACGACCACCAATTGTATGCAAAAATGCGAGGAGGGAGGATATATCGGTCAAGCTGCGTGATGCAGTCCAAAGCATGTTATAATTATAGAAAAGAAGGTCACCTAGCCCGATTTTGTCATGCACCAAAGTCAAGTCCAGCTGGGACGGTGGCACCAAAGGAAAATACAGACAAAACAAAGTCAGTGGTTTCAGGAAGAGCGTTTTTCGTGACTTCTCAAAAAGCGAGTAACCCGAATGAAGTTAGCACGGGATAGTTAATTATAAATTCTTTGAAGTCTATACCTTATTAGATCGGTTCTACTACCATTATTTTATCTCTCTTATTCAACGTTTAAATTTGACTCCGAAGAAATTAGACTTTGACTTATCGGTTGAAACTCTGTTAGGAGAAACCTTCGTTACCTCCACTGTTTATAAATCTTGCTGATTTAAATCGACACTTTCACGTTACTTGTTGATCTTATCTCTTTGAAAATACTTGCCTTTTATGTAATTTTAGGAATCGATTGGTTAACTACTCATCATGCTTTTCGTAAGGTTGTTAGCTTTCATATTCCTAATCAACCTGTTATGCGAATTCAAGCAACCAAACCACTAAAGTTAATCACTGTTATATCAAGCCATAAGTAAAGATCCCCTATCCTTTTGTTGTTAACTTTCTTATGTGGAATGCACAAAGCCGGACTTTTCAGTGGCGACGTCATGAATGACGATGGCAAGTTGATAGGTATCAATGTGACGTACTATCCAAGTCTTGGATGAGAGTCACAGTTTTGAATGATATTTCTATTGTTAATAAATTTTCTGACGTATTCCTGAAGACTTCTTAGCTTACCCCTAGAGCGTGAAATTGAATTTTGTATTGATCCCAGTACAAAACCCATTTCTAAAACCCTTAAATATTTTCTTCACCCAAAACGAACGTATAATGCGCCAAAGACGTTGGCTCGAGCTGTTGAAGATTACGAATATACCATTCAATATCATTATGGAAGAGCGAACGTGGTAGTTGACGCATTGAGTAGAAGATCGTATGCATTTACGAGTGCGATGTTGTTAACACAAAAACCCAGATTTCTCTATTTCACATACGGAGGCACAAATTGATACTAAAATAATCTTATGTTTGCTGCATTTGGGGAATGCATGATTTGATTTACTTTTTCTTTTTTTTCTTTTTTGGATTTGGTTATACAGAGATGGTATTCATGGGTAACGTGTTTGGTTGAAATTGTTCAGTGGCTAGAAGCCGCTTGATCCCATTCTTAATGGTTGTGGTTTACGACGACGCCGATTGAATTGGGTGGTGAGATTTATAGGATTTTTCAAGGAAAAGAGGGTAGAAAGATAAAACTCAGAAAAAAAAAGAACATTATTATTTGCAATGATTTAGAAATTAAGGAGTGGATTTTTAACAAGTTTGACTTAAATAGAGTTAAAAAGTGATAAAATATTGTTATTATTAAGATATTTTTTAAAAATTAATTATTAATAAATATTTTTTTATTCAAATACAATTTTAAACATACCCTCTTCAGATCACAACATTCAATTTTATGAAACAAAACCTTAATCTCTACTCTTCTCTTTCCATTTCTCTCTATTTAAAACTCACAACCACACTTTTACATCCCTTCTCTCCTATCACCATTTCTCCTAAACTTTTTGAAACTTTTTAACCTAATCCCCTTTTTCACGAGCAAAGCCCGAAAAAAGCAAGTTAGGGTGCCGTAAGAGCAACTCCATCACTTGGGTACACCTCTGTTATAAATGAATTAATTGGAAGAAAGTAACCACCAAAATAAATGGTGGAAACTTAAGCCATTAAGTTGCTTTAATGCAACTTAAGTTATTGAAATGTAAATGTTAGTTGGTGTTATATATATTTTATATAGAGAGAGCCGCAGGGAGAAGTTTGGGCAGAGACACCACATCCAAGAAATTGATTTGATATCAAAAGAATTGTGGATGACCACTTGAATGCAAGAGATTATTAATATATTTATTTTGTTCTCTTCTTAATTTACTTTATCTATCATTTCATAATACGTTATCAACACGAAGTTCTACAGAATTTTGGAAAAAAAATTATCTTAACTCACTGTAAGTATTGTTTTATTTTGGAAAGGAAATTATCTTAACATACAGAGGCACAAATTGATACTAAAACAATCTTATATTTGCTGCATTTGGGGAATGCATGATTTGATTTACTTTTTTCTTTGCATGATTTGATTTACTTTTTCCTTTTTCCTTTTTCTCTTTTTTGGATTTGGTTATACATGGGTATTCATGGGTGACGTGTTTGGTTGAAATTGTTCGGTGGCTAAAAGCCGCTTGATCCCATTCTTAATGGTGGTGGTTTACGGCAGCCCCGATTGAATTGGGTAGTGAGATTTATAAGATTTTTCAAGGAAAATAGGGTAGAAAGATAAAACTCAGAAAAAAAAAACATGATTATTTGCAATGATTTAGAAATTAAGGAGTGAATTTTTAATAAGTTTGGCTTAAATATGGTTAAAGTGATAAAATATTGTTATTATTAAGATATTTTGAAAAAATTAATTATTAATAAATATTTTTTTATTCAAATAGAATTTAAACATACCCTCTTCAGATCACAACATTCAATTTTATGAAACAAAACCTTAGTCTCTCCTCTTCTCTTTCCATTTCTCTCTATTTAAAACTCATAACCACACTTTTACATCCCTTCTCTCCTATCACCATTTCTCCTAAACTTTTTGAAACTTTTTAACCTTACCCTCTTTTTCACGAGCAAAGCCCGAAAAAAGCAAGCTAGGGTGCTGTAAGAGACAATGTCAAGGCTTAAGATTATAATACTACAAGGAATCCATTAAAGCCTCTTTATTTTCTTTCTAATCCCTTCAGGCTTGATCATTTTTACATATATATTGTAGAAAATAGAGAGAAATATTGAGAAACAATGGCTTGATTTTTTCATTGATTAAGAATGAATATATATATATATATATATATATATATATATATATATATATATATATATACACACAAGATTGAGTGTTGCCCAAGTACCTAAATAGGAAACTATCCTAGAATTATAGGATTACAATTAATTACAAGGATACTAATTGCTAGAGTTATGGAATTACAATTAATTACAAGGATACTAATTGCAAGAATTATGGGATTACACTTAATTACAAGGATATTACAATATGTTGTATTTAATTATCTAATATGCCTCTCAAGATGGAGCTCCTGTGGAGAGTCCAATCTTGGTCTTCAAGAACTGAAAGAGAGTGCGAGGGAGAAGTTTGGTCAAGATATCGGCTAATTGATCTTCGGAGGAAACATGAGTGACACGTAAAGCTCCAGTTTGTACTTGATCCCAAATAAAATCATAATTAATCGCAACATGCTTCATTCGTGAATGGAAGACAAGATTGGAACAGAGATGAGTTTCCCCAACATTGTCACAATATATAATCGGAGCAGAAGAAATAGAAACACCAAGCTCAGATAAAAGAGAACAAATCCAACGTAACTCGATAACTGTAGCAGCAACAGAACGATATTCGGCTTCAATGGAGGAGCGTGCAACTGTACGTTGTTTCTTGGAGGACCAGGATATCGGATTGCGACCGAGGTAAACAATATAAGCACTGGTGGAGGTGTAGTCGTCCTTATTACCGGCCCAGTCAGCATCTGAGAAGGCATGAAGAGATAAAGGTGTGTTGTGGTGCAATGCAAGACCATGATCAGTTGTACCAGAAAGATAGCGAAGCAGGCGCTTAACAGCATTCCAATGATCAGTAGTAGGTCGATGCATGAATTGGGACAACTTATTAACAACATATGCAATATCAAGGCAAGTGAGACACAAATATTAGAGACTTCCAACAATTGATCTGTATTCAGAAGGATCGGTCAAAGCAGTGCCGAAAATAATTGTAAGTGTGGGCTCGGTGGCAAGAGGAGTGGTGACAGATTTGGCGCCAGTCATATTTTTGCGAGCGAGAAGATCTGTGATATACTTCCGTTGAGAGAGAAGTAAACCAGTAGAAGTAGTTGCAACTTCAACACCATGAAAGTAAGTTAAATTCCCAAGATCTTTGATGGAAAATCTTTTGCCAAGAAGATCAATAAAATGTTGAACTGTTGTGGTATTGTTTCCCGTAATAATTATATCATCAACATACACAAGAAGATAGACTAGATTACCACAGGTGTTGAAGACAAAGAGGGATGTGTCTGCATGAGAGTTTGTAAATCGAGATGCTACAAGAAACTGTCGGAGCTCATGGTACCATGCTCGTGGTGCTTGTTTGAGACCATATATAGCCTTGTGTAACTTGCACACATATGTGGGAGTATCACGATCAAGAAAATTAGGCGGTTGCGCCATAAAAACATCTTCAGAGAAATGACCTTGTAAAAAGGCATTGTTGACATCAAGATGGCGAAGAGACCACCCACAACTAATAGCAAGGCTGAGTACTGTGACAACCCGAGAATTTAAAAAATTATTTAAATCTTAAATGATGGATTAGAGGTTAAATAATAGACCTAGACATAAAATAAGTGAATGGATTTGAGATTTTTGGGAAGGAATTTTGTAAATTTAAAATTCTTGTGGTGAATTATTCAGGATTAAGTATATAAGTGTATATGTTCTGTGTATATGGTCATACATGTGTGCAGTTTGTGGTTGAGGGTCAAGGGTTGATCAGATAAATTATATCAGTGGAAAAACCCTAATATTATATTAAGAATATTGACGTTTAGTTAGAAAACCCTAATGGTTGATAAAAAACCCTAGAAACCGGTTCTGGAAACCTTAATTTCAGTTTTGGGGATCCAAAACCCTAATCGGAAATATTAAATTCCTAATTTGAAATTCAAATCAGAATTTAAGAATGTTAAGTAATTGTGTTATGTGATTAATGATGTGTGTTATTAATTATAACCTAATTAGGGAAAACCCTAATGAATAATTAGAAACCCTAATTTTTAATTTGAAACCCTAATTGCTAAATTAGGAACCCTAATTGCTAAATTAGGAATCCTTAATCCTAATGTTCAAAGTCAAGTAATTAGAAACCCTAATCTAATTAGGAAACCCTAATTATAAATCTTAATTTTCTATTTTTAAAATCTAATTTGAAACCTTAATTGTTGGGTTAGAAACCTTAATGTACAATTATGGGACCTAATTGCTAAATTAGCAAATTTTAATTAGGAAATATTAATCCTAATTTTTAAGTCCTAATGTGATTAGAAATTATAATATAATTAGGAAACCCTAATTATAATTTAGAAATCATAATTTTCCATTTTAAAATCTAATTGGAAAATCTTAAAATTTTAATTTTTTAAAACCTTAAGGTCAAACCCTAAGGGTTGTAACAAATGTCATTTGTGCCATTAAATTTGTGTGCAAAATGACTATACTACCCTTTTTGCAATTCTTTAACGAGATGGAGTAAGAATCTTGCCATATTTTGGAGTTGGTGACCTAATAGATCAGCCATGTGATTGAGAATAACATAACTCAGCCATTATATCTCAACCACTTTATTACATTCATCATATAGATAGATCAAGAGAGAGAAAAGTGTACATTTATACCTCATTTGTTCATAATCACCAAACCAAGTCTCTCTCTCTAGACCCATGAAATATATTAATAAATCAGTCCCCAATCAGGTCCCTACTACTCCATAACAAATCAGGAACCCCGGATTCAAGATTAAGGCTCAAAATAGTATAAAATCTTAATCTTTGAAATTCATATGATTTCATGTTATTTGTTGTTGTTTATTGTTTAAAGTTGTGTAATAGGATGTTTTTGAGTGATCTGGGTTGTAATGACATAGATCCATAACATCTAAATGCACGAATTTAAAGATTTCAAAATCTGGAAAAGTTGAAAATTATGGTCTGACAAGCTAATGTCAGGGCCTCTAAATTCTTCCGTGTTAATGATTTATGGTGTTTGAAGTTGTATATGTGTAATATGCCATGTAGAATATGATCTGGAACTGGAAACAGGGTCAGATAATGTCTAGATCTTAAGATATAAGCAGTCAAAACTCATTGACCGGATCGACGAAAATCGAGTTTACGGGTAACCCGAAACCAGATTTTGTCTCGACAACACATTTTCGAGCCTCCGATCTTGCTACTATTTTTGTTTTAGTCCGTTTTAGTGCTTTAATCTTGTAGCCTGACATGAGGACTACACATCCATGCTTTTATATTACTCAGATCATGACCAGAATGAAAATTAATCATGGTCAAACCTAGGTTGACCAACTGCTTGGGTTCTATTTCAGGAAAACCCAGATTCGTGAAGAACATGATTCTGACAATGTTTGACCGACTTAAATCTTGCGTTTGTGTTGTAGTTATACGGATTAAGTGTGATGTTGTTGTACCACGACATATAGTGTAAGTCCCCAACTTTTATGAATAAAGAATAATTTTCTTGAAATATTTTTGAATATTATGGTGTGGATTTGATATAATGTTATAGTTGTGGGTAATATTTACAAATTTTGCAAAGTAAGCAAGTGGTTATATAATATTCGATTGGTCGGGGAATATAACGGCGGAAGTGTTATCGTTAAAACTGTTGAACTACCCTTTTAGTAGTAAAAATGCGATGTACGCGTGTGGTTGCATAGTAGTACACGGTATTGGTTATTGATGCTTATGTGAGAAGTCACTCGGTTATACTCAATTATTGCTACGATAATTCTTTGCATCATATCTCTTATATATTATTGATTCAATTATTGTCACAAGATCATATCATGCATAATATCTTATATTATTAAATCAATAATTGAGACGACAAAGTTATTTATATTATTAAATTGTAATCTTTACAATGTCTAGAAGTTCATCGAGGAGAGGTTTGGTCATCTAATTACGCTACCAATAAGGAGAAATCCTTATCGGAAAAGCCCCCTCTTTCCGGGAAGCGACATTGGTTGTTAAATATTGTGAGTTATAATATTAATGATGAATAAGTTCGTGTTGATTAAAGATGAGATTGATAGTTCTATTGTGTTGGAATTATTAGTGTTAGTGGAAATTGACATCTATTCCGATGATAATTGATGTCTGGGGGTTATATTGATAAATCGGGTAATTAATCGGATAAATGAGCAATTAATTGCTATTAATTCACATAATTATAACTATTTGTTCACATGTGTGTACTATTGATTCACATTCTTGTACTATTAGGGGAGTTGGTGCAAGATTGATAATACTTGCATGACTAAGTTAAAAATGGAGGTATAGATGGAGGTACTATACTGTAATTCGTATTTTCACATGATTATAACTATTGATTCACTTGTTTGAACTATTGATTCACATTATTTACTATTAGGGGAGGTGGTGCAAGTTTGATAATACTTGCAGGACTAAATTAAAAATGAAAGAAAAGTTGAAGGTATTGTACTGTAATATTTGAGCCCCAAGCGCGTGCAATTATCGAAACTATATTTTCCTATAAATAGAAGCTCATTCTTCCTTCATTTCTCACCAATTCACTAAAGCTATAGAGTAATTATTATAGAGAGAAATTATAGAGAAAAAGAAGAAGAGAAGTCTGCTACCTCTCTACTCTAGTATCCAGTTTCTTTCTATGGTAAGGGTATTATTTCTTTTGTATTCATCCACGGTTTATAAGCCTTTATTCTGTTGGAATATCCTGTCTGTGCGGATTAAGCTAGACCTAGTTCCATTCTTTATTATTCTGTTGGAATAACCTGTCTGTGCGGTCTATCGCATGCATGGTGAATTCTTGGTTATTTCATTCTTTATTATTTCATTGGAATATCACATTCATGCGGATTATGCTAGACACTGGTTCCATTCTTTATTATTACGTTGGAATAACACATCATGCATGATCTATCGCATGCATGGTGAATTTTTACGTTATTCCATTCTTTATTATTACGTTGGAATATCACATGCATGCGGATTACGCACATGACCTAGTTCCATTCTTTATTATTACGTTGGAATAACACGTATACATGTGGATTATCACATGCATGGTGAATGATCCTTCGTATTCATTCCTTATTAAATTGTGGAAATGATGCATCTACGTGGATTACCGCATGGCGGGTGAAAATTCATTTGCGATTTTTATATATTCTATGATACTCATTTGGTTAAAGTTTTGGCTTCTATACTCCATGAAATTAGTAGAATATCACGGATATTTGCGCTTCATCCGGTATCTTTTCATGGAAATATTCTTCTGAGCATTCTTGAATTTTACTCCACAAAGCAGTATCATGTTGACAATTTGGACGTAATTGATTTCAAGATAAATTAACTTATAAATCTTAAAAATTTATTCTTGAACTTGTTTTATTGAATTATTATGTCATTATCATCATCCTCATGCTTATATTGTGATGAAAGTTTTCTTTGGCTTACGTGTATAGATGGACTTGGTATGATTATGACCAGGGATTATTCGGTATAATCATAACTTGTAATGTTATAAATGATAATAGTCCTCAGTAGCCTGTAGTGCATTGATGGACTATTTTTGGTATGATTATGACCAGGGATTATTCGGTATAGTTATGACCATTGATGATTTAATGAATATCCTTGGCCCGTAGTGCAGGGATGACTCGATGATGTGGTTTATTTATTAAGCTGAGTCTCAGCGATAAAAATTGATGAAAAAATTTTAAATCATAGAAGATAGTAGATAGCATGCTCTACTTGACTCTTCTAATGGATTGCTTATTTCGCTGCAGTTAAACTTGATGTCTATTGTATTTTATCAGTTTAACATTGTTGAAGAATAATGATAATTTATTCTGCATTATCTTAGTCATAATATTTCTTACTGGGCTAGTTGAGCTCACCCTTTCTTTCACTGTTCTCTTCAGGAAATGTGAACGTAGCCGGGACTAGTCGGGGAACGGAGTGACGGTCCAGATGATAGCATTAGTAGTCCTCACTATTCTGTTAAATAGTGTGACAATAAATGTAATGAGCACTCCATTGAGTGTGAATATTGTCTAGATGACAATATTCTTATTAAAACTCTTAGATTATGTTTTGTCGTATTTCACACGACTGTTGTATAATTAAGTTGTATTTGAATTTTGTACCATGTATTTGGCGACTCAAGATGGGTGATGTATAACTATTTTGGGGGCGTCACAGTTGGTATCAGAGCTTAGGGATATGATCCTGGTGAGATGTGAGACAAGAACTAGGAGGGAGAGGCGGGAATTTCTTCGCTAGTATGACCTACCTAAGTTTATTTGGTATTTAATTGGTCGGTCGAGTATAGGGATAATATGTGATATGTTAATTAACCCTTGTTTTGTGGCGAGTATTTGAAAATGGCATCCAAGAAAATGTTGAGATAAACAATGAAGCACATGGGACCGTTGAGTCACCATGATTAATGCCCGAGGATAATGTGCAATAGGGAAGACAATAATCCTCATATAAATAATAACACCGATGAAATGGTGAGCGATGGGATGTTCAGAGGCTTTATGCAATTCATGCAACATCGGTAAAGCGGCTCTGTCCAAAATGCGGTGGAAAAACGAAAACTCTCGGGGACGGTCACCGCTAAGCAATTCAAGAGCTGGGACCACCGAAGTTTTTGGAGAGCCAAAACCACTTAAAGGCGAGAGGCGTGGATAAAGTAGATCAACAAGATATTTGATGTCTTGGGATGCTCCAAGGAGCAAAAGATTCCCTTTGCCACCTTCATGTTGCGAGCAGAGGCAAATTACTAGTGGGAATCTGTAAAGCGTACTCAACCTGCCGCACTCAAAATGTCTTGGGAAAAGTTTCAAGAGCTGTTCAATGACAAGTACTTTCCTGAAAGTATTCATCACATGAAGGAGGTATATTTCATCAAGCTTGAGCAAAAAAATAATACCATGGCGCAGTACGAAGCTAAGTTTGCCGAGTTGTCTCGTTTTTCGTCCCACTTGGTTGATAATGAGGAGAGAATGACGCGGATGTTTCTAAGAGGTTAAAAAACTCGAGATACGTCGATACCTAATTTCTCACAAAGCTGTGTTTGTATTAGGATGTTGTGAATATGGCTCGATTATTGGGCGCGATAATGAGTCAACCCAACCAAGAGAGAGCAGCAACCGACAAGTCGATAATACCGGTAGTAGCGATCATCAAAGCGGTGACAACAAACGTGGAGGAATTAACATTCCGAATAGATAATCACTTGGTGGTAATCATGGCCATGATAAGAGTGGACATTTCAAGAAGAGGAGAATCAACAAGGATGGAAAGACGCGTCGACCCAATTTTTGTTGTTAAGGAAGGAGAACGACCACCGGTCGTATGTTACAAATGTGGAGGGAAGGACACATGAGTCCAAAGCGCGCGATCTGGTCAAAGCGTGTTATAATTGTGGAAAAGAAGGTCACCTAGCCCGATTTTGTCGTGCACCAAAGTCAAGTCCGGTGGGAAGGAGGCATCAAAGGGTGTCCCAGACGAAGACAAAACCAAAGTAGTTCAAGGGAAGCGTTTGTCGTAACCTCCAAAAAGCGAGGAATCGAGCGAGGTGATCACGGGTAAGCTAATCATAAACTCTAGCGAAGTTTATACTTTATTTGATACGGTTCTACCCATTCCTTTATTTCTCTTACTTGCGCTCAACGTTTAAATTTGACTCAGGAGAAATTAGACTTTGACTTATCTGTTGAAACTCCGTTGGGAGAAACCTTCATTACATCCACGGTTTATAAGTCTTTTTGATTCAAATCGGTAACACACACGTTACTGTCGATCTTATTTCTTTGAAAATACTTGCATTTGATATGATTTTAGGGGTTGATTGGTTAACTACTCATCATGCTAAAATCGATTATTTTTATGTAAGGTTGTTAGCTTTCATATTCTAACTAACCAACCTATTATGCGAATTCAAGCAACCAAACCATTAAAATCAATCTTTGTCATATCAAGTCATAAAGCTATTCGTTTATTGAAAAATGGATTTCAAGCTTTCTTAGCCCATATCACGGATTTAAATAAAGATCGTCGATTTGAATGATATTTCTATTGTTAATAAATTTTTCGACGTATTCCTAAAGAACTTACGGCCTACCCCAGGCGTGAAATTGAATTTTGTATTGACCTTGAATCGGTATACAAAACCCATTTCCAAAGCCCCATATCGAATGGCTCTCTATTGAACTTCGAGGAGTTAAAAACCCAACTACTGAGAATTGTTAGACATCGGTTTCATTTGTCCTAATACGTCTCCTTGGGGTGCTCACATTCTATTTGTAAAGAAGAAAGATGGAAGTATGCGACTTTGTATTGATTATCGGGAGTTGAATCATGTCACCATAAAAAAATAGTAGTACTCGTTGCCTCGCATTGATGACATGTTTGATCGGTTGCAAGGAGCCAAATTTTTTTAAAGATTGATCTTAGATTTCGGATATCATCGGTTGAAAATTAAAAGCGATGACATTCAAAGACTACTTTCGAGAACTCGATGCGGGCATTATGAATTCCTAGTCATGTCTTTTGGATTGACAAATGCTCTCTTTGCCTTCATGGATATGATGAACCGAGTATTCAAGGAATATTTGGATCACTTTGTGGTCGTCTTTATTGATGACATCCTCATATACTCCAAAACCCGTGAAGACCATGAGCAACACTTGAGGTCGATACTCCAAAAGCTTCGTGAAAACAAGCTTTATGCCAAGTTGAAGAAATGCGAGTTACGGCGAGGAAGTTGCATTCCTTGGGCACGTGATATCAAATCATGGAATATCTGTTGACCGCAAAGATTGAAGCAATTCAATTTGGGAGCAACCTAAGTCGATGATAGAAATCGTAGCTTTCTCGGCTTAGCTAGTTATTATCGGAGATTCGTAGAAGGTTTTCTCGAATCGCTACTCCATTAACTTTGGTGACTCGGAAAAGATACAAAATTCGGTTGGAGCGAGGAATGTGAAAAGAGTTTTCAAGAACTCAAGAGGAGACTCATTTCAGCACCTGTTCTGAAAATACTATCTGGCTCGGAGGGATTTGTCATCTATAGTAATGCTTCAGGCAAAGGGTTAGGATGTGTTCTCATGCAACATGGGAAAGTCATAGCCTATGCCTCTCGACAACTCAAAGAATATCAGAGGAATTATCCTACTCATGATCTAGAGTTGGCGGCGTTTTTTTTAACGCTTAAGATTTGGAGGCATTTATGTATGGAGAGAAGGTGGAGATCTATACGGATCATAAAAGCCTCAAATATTTCTTCACTCAAAAGGAACTCAACATGCAAGCAACGATGATGGCTTGAGTTGTTGAAAGATTATGATCATACCATCAATACCATCTGGAAAAGCGAGCGTAGTAGGCGGCGCATTGAGTAGAAGATCATATGCGCAGAATGCGAGTGCAATATTGTCAATAAAAAGACCCATTTTGTATGACTTGGAAAGGATGGAAATAGAGTTAAAGACTCGAGGGACCCATGTGATGATGGCGAATATCTGAGTGGAACCAACTTTAATCGATAAAGTTAAAGTTGCTCAAAACTGGACACGGAGGTGATGCGTATGAAGAAGAAAGTGCAAGAAGGTGCTTTATTAGGAAGCAAGAATCGATGAAGAAGGAATACTTGAGTCAACTCGGACTTTGTGTTCCTAATGATTACGAATTGAAGTATAAAATCATGATGGGGCGCACAACACACAGTTTCTCAATCCATCACAGGAGTACCAAAATGTATCGTGATCTTGACATACATTTTGGTGGGAGCAATATGAGAGAGAGAGATAGCGGGGTTTATCTCAAGGTGTCTAACTTTTTAACGAGTCAAGGCGGAGCATCAAGTGCCAAAAGGTCCATTGCAACCACTTGAAATTCTAGAATGGAAGTGGGAGAATATTACCATGGATTTCGTTACTGGTCTTCCCAAGGTTTCTTAAGGCATAGATGCGATTTGGGTCATTGTTGATAGATTGACCAAGTCTGCTCATTTCTTACCGATACCAGAAACTTTTACACTTGAACGTCTTGCTAGTATGTACATAAAGCGAGATCGTAAGATTGCATGGTATGCGGTATCCATAGTTTACGATCGAGACCCAAGATTCACTTCAAGATTTTGGGTTAGTTTGCAAAAAGTTATGGGCGCGGATTTATGATTTAATTGGCATATCATCCTCAAAGCGGCGGATGGGCGATCGGAAAGGAATATTCAAACTCTTGAAGATTTATTAAGACTATGTGTCCTTGACTTTAAGGGAAGTTGGGACAAGTTCTTACCATTGGTGGAGTTTTCCTACAACAATAGTTATCAAAGCAAGTATTGGCATGGCTCCATTTGAGGCGTTGTATGGAAGAAAGTGTCGTTATCGGTATCTTTGGGATGAGGTGGGTGAAGCAGCGTTGTTGGGACCGGATTTGGTACGTATGACTACGAAAAAGATTCAAACGATCCGAAACAACGTATAAAAACCTCACAAGATCGACAAAAGAGTTATCTTGATCTTCATCGAAAAGGCGTGGAATTCAATATTGGAGATCATGTGTGTTATTACGTGTTGCTCCATGGAAAGGAGTTACAAGATTTGGAAAGAGAGGAAAGCTCAATCCTCGATTCATTGGCCCATTTTAATCCTCGATCGAGTAGAGCTGTGGCTATAGACTCGCTTCTTACTGCCAAGTATGTCTCGTGTTCATAACATTTTTCACATATCTATGTTACGTAAATATGTGAAAGACCCGAACCATATTATTGAATTAGAAACCGAGACGAGATAGAGGAAGATTTAACGTATGAAGAGTTACCTGTTAAAATCTTGGATAAGAAGGATTATATTCTACGCTCCAAAGTTATACCTCAAGTCAAAGTTTTGTGGAGAAACCACGATGTGGAAGAAATGACCTGGGAGTTAGAATCTGAGATGAAGTCAATGTATCCTCACCTCTTTGACATACCAGTACGCGCACCCTAATTTCGAGGATGAAATTTCATAAGAGGGGAGGTTGTAAGACCCCAACTTTTATGAATAAAGAATAATTTTCTCGAAATATATTTTTGAATATTATGGTGTGGATTTGATATAATGTTATAGTTGTAGGTAATATTTACAAATTTTGCAAAGTAAGCAAGTGGTTATATAATATTCGATTGGTCGGGGAATATTCATTTTAACGAGGGAATATTAAATGCGATGGCACAATCATTAGTGGACCCACAACGGAAGTATTGTCGTAATAAGAAAAGCAGCGTAATTATCTTTTATAAAAATAACATGTGGAAGTGTTATCGTTAAAGCTGTTGAACTACCCGGTAGTAAAAAAATACGATGAATGGCGTGGTTGCATAGTAGTAGCACGGTATTGATTATTGATGCTTACGTGAGAAGTCACTCGGTTATACTCAATTATTATTTACGATAATTGTTGCATCATATCTCTCATATTATTGATTTGATTATTGTCACGATATATCATGCATAATATGTTATATTATTAAATCAATAATTGAGGCGAAAAAGTTATTTATATTATTAAATTGCAATATTTACAATGTCTAGAAGTTTTGTCGAGGAGAGGTTTGGTCATCTAATTGCGGCATGATAAGGAGAAATCCTTATCGGAAAGCCCCTCTTTCACAGGAGCGACTGGTTGTTAAATATTGTGAGTTATAATATTAATGATGAATAAGTTCGTGTTGATTAAAGATGAAATTGATAGTTCCATTGTGTTGGAATCATTGTGTTGATTTATTATTAGTGTTAGTGGAAATCAACATCTATTCGATGATAATTGATGTCTGGGGGGTTATATTGATAAATCGGGTAATTAATCGGATAAATGAGCAATTAATTGCTATTAATTCACATAATTATAACTATTTGTTCACATGTGTGTACTATTGATTCACATTCTTGTACTATTAGGGAAGTTGAGTTGCAAGATTGATAATACTTGCATGACTAAGTTAAAAATGGAGGTATAGATGGAGGTACTATACTATAATTCGTATTTTCACATGATTATAACTATTGATTCACTTGTTTGAACTATTGATTCACATTATTTACTATTAGGGGAGGTGGTGCAAGTTTGATAATACTTGCAGGACTAAATTAAAAATGAAAGAAAAGTTGAAGGTATTGTACTGTAATATTTCGAGCCCCAAAACGTGCAATTATCGAAACTATATTTTCCTATAAATAGAAGCTCATTCTTCCTTCATTTCTCACCAATTCACTAAAGCTATAGAGCAATTATTATAGAGAGAAATTAGAGAAGAAGAAGAAGAAATGCTACCTACCTCTCTACTCTAGTATCCGTTTCTTTCTAAGGTAAGGGTATTATTTTTCTTTTGTATTCATGAAGAGAGTTATTGTTATTCCATTCTTTATTATTATATTGGAATAAACTGCTATACATCAAAAGTACCGCATACATGGTGAAATTCTTACATTATTCCATTCTTTATTATTATATTGGAATAAACATATCATGTGAAATACCGCATACATGGTGAAATTCTTACATTATTCCATTCTTTATTATTACATTGGAATATCACATGCATGCGGATTAAGCTAGACACTGGTTCCATTCTTTATTATTACATTGGAATAACATGCATGCATATTGATCTATCGCATGCATGGTGAATTCTTGGTTATTCCATTCTTTATTATTACATTGGAATATCACATGCATTGCGGATTATGCTAGACACTGGTTCCATTCTTTATTATTACATTGGAATAACTTTTATGCATGCGATCATATCGCATGCATGGTGAATTTTACATTATTCCATTCTTTATTATTACATTGGAATATCATGTCATGCATGCGGATTACGCATGACTTTGGTTCCATTCTTTATTATTACATTGGAATAACATATCTATGTGGATTATCACATGCATGGTGAATGATCCTTCGTATTCATTCCTTATTAAATTGTGGAAATGATGCATCTACGTGGATTCTGCGCATGGCGGGTGAAAATCCATTTGCAGTTTCATATATTCTATAATACTCATTTGGTTAAAGTTTTGGCTTCTATACTCCATGAAATTAGTAGAATATCCTGGATATTTGCGCTTCATCCGGTATCTTTTCATGGAAATATTCTTCTGAGCATTCTTGAATTTTACTCCACAAAGCAGTATCATGTTGACAATTTGGACGTAATTGATTTCAAGATAAATTAACTTATAAATCTTTAAAATTTATTCTTGAACTTGTTTTATTGAATTATTATGTCATTATCATCATCCTCATGCTTATATTGTGATGAAAGTTATATTTGGCTTACGTGTATAGATGGACTTGGTATGATTATGACCAGGGATTATTCGGTATAATCATGACTTGTAATGTTATAAATGATGTGGTAAAAGTCCTCAGTAGCCTGTAGTGCATTGATGGACAGTTTTTTGGTATGATTATGACCAGGGATTATTCGGTATAGTCATGACCATTGATGATTTAATGAATATCCTTGGGCGTAGTGCGGGGATGACTTCGATGATGTGGTTTATTTATTAAGCTGAGTCTCAGCGATAAAAATTGATGAAAAAATTTTAAATCATAGAAGATAGTAGATATCATGCTCTACTTGACTCTTCTAATGGATTGCTTATTCCGCTTTAGTTAAACTTGATGTCTATTGTATTTTATCAGTTTAACATTGTTGAAGACTAATGATAATTTATTCTGCATTATCTTAGTCATAATATTTCTTACTGGGCTAGTTGAGCTCACCCTTTCTTTTCTTTGTTCTCTTGAGGAAATGAGAAGCGTGGCGGGACTAGTCGGGGAGCGGAGTGACGGTCCGGATGATAGCATTAGTAGTCCTCACTATTACATTAAATAGTGTGACAATAAATGTAATGAGGACTCCATTGAGTGTGGATATTATCTAGATGACAATATTCTTATTAAAACTCTTAGATTATGTTTTTGTCGTATTTTACACAATTGTTGTATAATTAAGTTGTATTTGAATTTTGTACCATGTATTTGGCGACTCAAGATGGGTGATGTATACCTATTTTGGGGGCGTCACATATAGTCTACATGATTAAACCTTGTAATCACACAAATGAGACCCAGGATGCAAAATATGAGGATTCAAAGTAGCAACCCTGACCTGTTCTTCATTTCTAGGTAACCCAGAAATGAAGAACATCTTCTGACAACATGTTTGGTGCTTTATATCTTCTTGATCTATTGTAGTTTAGCTATGAAATGAATTTGTGGTTGTAGTATTACATAAATAGTACAATATTAACAATTTAGACAAACCAGAAACCTTAAGATCTATGATCTGTGGGTGGTCAAACCTAGCATCCGGATAACAAGCTATGAAGATCTGGGTTTGGCCAAGAACACTTTCAGCGACGGTTTTGTCGCCTATAGCACCTTTAGCGACAATTATTTATAAAATTAATTATTTTTATTAAATAATTATTATTAAATAGTTTTTAATTATGAAAAATACAAAATAAATTCCTTAAAATTATTTTAAAGTCCAAAAATGGGTTTTTAATTATTTTGACTATATTTCATTAATATTTAATTTTTTAGAATATTAAGGGTATTAATTTATTTAATAATAATATTAAATAAATTACTTAAAAATGATTTTAATACTTGAAAAATCATTTAAAAATATATTATGGTATAAGAAAATATTTTAAGTTATTTTCAATAACTATTAATATTATGTGATGAATTTCATTAATTAATTAATATTAATGGTAATTAATGTAATTAATAAATGTATTAAATAAATTATGGAAAAATAGAATTAACGATTTAAAAAATTATATAAAAATGATTTAAGTGTTATAAAAATATTTTAAGTTATAAAATATAAATTTTGATATTTTTCATAAAAATATTAATATTTTAATATTAATAGCAATTATCGGATAATGGATTTAATCTGTTTAAAAATCATATAAATATGATTTTAAAGTATTAAAAATACTTTGATATATTATAAATATATTATAATATTATGTTATAATTTTTATTAATATTTAATATTAAATAAATATTAATGATAATAGAATATTTTGGTATTTATATCATATAAATACAATATTAATAATGATTGAAAAATCATGATAAATGATAATAATTATTTAAAAATTATTATGAGACTTGGAAAAATATTTTGACTGAATAATTAATTATCTAAGGTAATTGTGAACCAGTTTAGGTAGAGTCTTAAGGAAATTAGGCTCGATAATGTGTCATCAAAGTAGTCGGGATGTCGTAATGTGTCTTGGGACTCAACTCTCAATCGCAATAGTTTGACATGATACTAGGTCTTATGTGTTGTATAGACTGATAGGGTTATATGTTATGTGTTTAGGTTATTCTATGTTTTTATATATAATAGTATTATCTTTGTGATGATATTATTCTAATATTTGAAAATCAATATTATTACTATTAGGTCTTCAGACAAAGCTAAATAAGTTGCGTAACGATAATCAACGGACTAGGCAAGTTTTTCTTGAACTATTCTTTTAACTTGTGGTTAATCATTGTTGATTATCATGTCTAAGAATTATTAAATCGTACTCTGTGTATACTTCATGTATTCATCAGTTATGAAAGGCTAATCACCTTCATTATCATTCGGTCCAGATATAATTGATATGTTCATGTTCAATGTTCATTCAGCTATGAAAATTTATTCATCCTAGTTCACAATTATATTGTTGAATGTTAGCCAGCTATTATTCAAATTCTTTCAGTCATGATATATCCTCAAATAAAATTTTACTTGTTGGGCAAACTTGTTGCTCACCCTTGCTATATCATGATAAACATTGCAAATTAAGGCGAATATGTCGGATACAAGGAAAAGTTAAAGACAAGTCCAACTTGGAATTATATGTGCAGTTAGAATTGTAACAGTAATGTATGATAATAACATTGTTTGTTAGATAGCATATTGAATTGTGTATAAGTTAAGGTTTTTGACCTTGGGGTAATGTGTAAAGTGTATTGTATAAACAATTTATGTTTATATCTTCCGTAATAGTTGTAGAATTAGTATACCAGATCCGTGGTGATTTGGGACCGAACTGGGGTGCTACTGATTAGTATCGTCGGAAAGTCATTGGGTATGAATCTTAGGTAGGGTTACCTGAACTAATAACCGCAGTGATTAGGATAAGTACTAACTCAAATAGAGTTAGTGAGTCGGTAAGATTCAAAGACGAATCTCGACGGGTTATAAAGACACGGAGTTCCCTAACTCCGATAATAAAGGTGAACAGTAATGGTGGATAGATAGAGTCTAAAAGACTAAAGGCTCAGGGATATGAGATCATCAAATAAAATGATCATAGTATAAAAATGAATCATAATATATACGATGAGATCACCCCGTGATCTGATATAGATCAATCGAATGATTGAAAAGTTTACAGCAAAGGTTGCTGTGTATCAATGGTACTACAAATTGGTACAGATTCTGAAAAGGATTATGAATACGAGTTGAATGAAATTCTTATTAAGAAGGGAGTTAAAATTAGGTGGGGATTTCAAGTGAGGACTCATGTCAGCAGCTGAGTTGTATGATTCCTTGCTATGAGCGGAGAATTGTACTTAGTGTAAAAACCACTTAGTTTCTGGCACTGATAATCATTGAAATGTATGTGCCGCGCTATTTTCTATATACCTGTTGAGAAGGTGATTCTTTTCTCAAGTTTATAACAGATAGGTAGGGTATAGGTAGAGAATATCAGGTTAAGTACGAGTTCTTAAAACTCATACTTATGGTATGTTCGTGACTCATGATTATATGAAATGTTTATGAACCCCTTAGCGAATGGACGCCAAATGTCTGTCTAGGACAAGTTCTTAAACTCATATGATTGTGGAAAGTTCCTGAACTCATAAGTGTGGTAAGTTTGATGAATTTGGTATAGTTTTGTGTGAATGGAATATTGAGGATAATAGGAATAGATAGACTGTTTAAGCAATTGATCATTAGTGGAGACATAGGTTTTCAAAAACTCCTAGCTATGCTAGACTTCAAAATTTTTGGACATCAAGCTAAATACGCACTATGTGCTTTTGAAAATGAATTTTTATTCTCAACTCCTGGTGACTATTGTGTATGTGTGGACTTCGGGCCATCGACACCTCGTTACCTGTTGAGATGATAAAACAGATTTGCAATAATTTTTGAACGGTTTAAAGAATAGTCTATGCTAATTGTTTCGGCTAGAAAAAAATGATTTAAAATATAAAAATGTATTTTATTTATCATTAATGTACCATGTAACCTGGTGCAAGATTGATAAAAAATGATGGAGTTGTAAATAAAGAAATACTTAGTGTTGAATTTGATCTAAAATCGTTATTCCACTATTGTATGATGTGTTATGACAAAGTCATATAATGACGGCATCCTCAAACGGGTTGTTAATACAGTATGACATCATGACGTCATTTTTAAACTATTTTCAAAATTTTAATTTGCCAACGGGGTTTTGGATATACCTTAATATTTTATTTGAAATTGATTATTGATATGAGTCTAAGCTATTTGATTCAGCTAGACCAACGTTTATGAAAACTCTAAGTGTTCTTTGAAAATTTTCCCGAACCAAATTGTTTTGGTGCGGATTCCGTTAAAGACTTAGGTAAGAAAATTGTGTGCACCTAAGACGGATAGAGGGAACGGGGAAAAATTGTTCCAACCAACAGTACTTAGCCAGTACAGGGCATATCGGGCTAATTACCCTATGTGTCTGTAAGTATGACGATTTTGCGGATGAATTTCTGTATAACCTTTGCAAAAATGACAGACAATAGTCTATATAACTCCTCAGCACTATTTGAAAAATTTTACTCTTATGAGGGATGTATTGGGTAGCATGTGATGCTGTGTATGAATGATGTATGGTGCAGGTATAAGGTGTAAGTTGAATTTTGGGGACGAAATTCTTGGAAGAAGGGGTGAAATGTGATAACTCGAGAATTTAAAAAATTATTTAAATCTTAAATGATGGATTAGAGATTAAATAATAGACCTAGACAGAAAATAAGTGAATGGATTTGAGATTTCTGGGAAGGAAATTTGTAAATTTAAAATTCTTGTGGTGAATTATTCAGGATTAAGTATATAAGTGTAGAGCAAGGATCAAGTGCATACCCCTTATCTTACTCACCCATGCTCACCCCCCTTTAAAATCTGAACCAATGACGGTTTTCGATCATACAACCGTCGCCTATACTTTTAGCGATGGACAACATATAACGTCGCTAAAATTATTGACTGACGTAGTAGTATGAATCAAACCGGCCACCGGGTCCGTCGCTAAAGGGGGGAGTGAGCAATGTGAGTAAGATAAGGGTATACTACTGATCCGACAAATATAAGTGTATATATGTGGTATGGGTCATACATGTGCGTTTGTGGTTAAGGGTTAAGGGTTGATCAGATAATTTATATCAGTGGCAAAAACCTAGTATTATATTAAGAATATTAACGTTCAGTTAGAAAACCCTAATGGTTGATAAGAAACCCTAGAAATCGGTTCTAGAAACCCTAGTTTTAGTTCTAGGAATCCAAAACCCTAATCGGGAATATTAAAACCCTAATTTGAAATTCAAATCGTAATTTAAGATCATTAAGTAATTGTGTTACGTGATTAATGATGTGTGTTATTAATTATAACCTAATTAGGAAAACCACAATGAATAATTAGAAACCACAATTATTAGAAACCCTAATTTTAATTTGAAACCCTAATTACTAAATTAGGAATCCTTAATCCTAATGTTCAAAGTCAAGTAATTAGAAACCCTAATCTAATTAGGAAACCATAATTACAAATCTTAATTTTCTATTTTTAAAATCTAATTTGAAACCTTAATTATTCCGTTAGAAACCTTAATGTACAATTATGGGACCTAATTGCTAAATTAGCAAATTTTAATTAGGAAATATTAATCCTAATTTTTTAAGTCCTAATGTGATTAGGAAATTATAATATAATTAGGAAACCCTAATTATAATTTAGAAATCATAATTTTCCATTTTAAAATCTAATTAGAAAATCTTAAAATTTTTTTTTTTAAAACCTTAGGGTTAAACCTTAAGGGTTAAACCCTAAGGGTCAAACCTAAGGGTTGTAACAAATGTCATTTGTGCCATTAAATTTGTGTACAAAATGACTATACTACCCTTTTGCAATTCTTTAATGAGATGGAGTAAGAATCTTGCCATATTTTGGAGTTGGTGACCTAATATCGACCCGTGTGACTAAGAATAACACAACTCAAACCCATTATATCTCAACCACTTCATTACATTCATCATATAGATAGATCAAGAGAGAGAAAGGTGTACATTCATACCTCATTTGTTCATAATCACCCAACCAAGTCTCTCTCTCTTTAGACCCACGAAATATATTAGTAAATGGGTCCTCAATCAGGTCCCTACTACTTCCATAACAAATCAAGAACCCCAGATTCAAGATCAAGGCTCAAAATGGTATAAAATCCTAATATTTGAAATCCTATGATTTCATGTTATTTGTTGTTGTTTATTGTTTAAAGTTGTGTAATAGAATGTTTTTTGAGTGATCCGGGTTGTAATAACATAGATCCATAACATCTAAATGCACGAATTTAAAGATATCAAAATATAGAAAAGTTGGAAAATATGGTCCGACAAGCTAATGTCGGGGCCTCTAGATTCTTCTATGTTAATGATTTATGGTGTTTGAAGTTGTATATGTGTAGTATGCCATGTAGACTATGATTTGGGCTGGACAAAGGGTCAAATAATGTCTAGATCTTAAGATATAAGCGAGTTAAAACTCATTGACCGATCACGAATGGCGAAGTTTCGGGTAACCCGAAACCCAGATTTTGTCTCGACAACATTTTTCGAGCCTCGACGATCTTGCTCTTGTTTTTGTTTTAGTCCGTTTTAGTGCTTTAATCTTGTAGCCTAACATGAGGACTACACATCCATGCTTTTATATTACTCAGATCATGACCAGAATGAAAATTAATCATGGTCAAACCTAGGTTGACCAAGTGCTTGGGTTCCATTTCTGGAAAACCCAGATTCTTGAAGAACGTGATTCTGACAATGTTTGACCGACTTAAATCTTGCGTTTGTGTTGTAGTTATACAGATTAAGTGTGATATTGTTGTACCCTGGCATATAGTCTTCATGATTAAACCTTGTAATCAAACAAATGAGACCCAGGATGCTAAATATGAGGATTCAAAGTAGCAATCCTAACCTACTCTTCATTTTTAGGTAACCCAGAAATGAAGAACATCTTCTGACAACATGTTTGGAGCTTTATATCTTCTTGATTTGTTGAAGTTTAGCTATGAAAGGAATTTGTGGTTGTAGTATTACATAAATACTACAATATTAACACTTTTGTACAAAACCGAAACCTTTAAGATCTATGATCGTGGGTGGTCAAACCTAGCATCCAGGATAACAAGCTATGAAGATCCTGGTTTGGCCAAGAACACTTTCAATGACGGTTTTATCGCCTAAAGCACCTTTTTAATGACGATTATTTATAAAATTAATTATTTTTATTAAATAATTAGTATTATATAGTTTTTAATTATGAAAAATACAAAATAAATTCCTTAAAATTATTTTTTAAAGTCCAAAAAATGGTTTTTTAATTATTTTGAATATATTTCATTAATATTTAATTTTTTTAGAATATTAGGGTATTTAATTTATTTAATAATAATATTAAATAAATTACTTAAAATTTAATGATTTTAATACTTGAAAAATCATTTAAAAATATATTATGGTATAAGAAAATATTTTAAGTTATTTTCAATAACTTTTAATATTATGTGATGAATTTCATTAATTAAGTAATATTAATGGTAATTAATGTAATTAATAAATGTATTAAATAAATTATGGAAAAATAGAATTAACGATTTAAAAATCATATAAAAATAATTTAAGTGTTATAAAATATAACTTTTGATATTTTGTCATAAAAATATTAATATTTTAATATTAATAGCAATTATCGGATAATAGATTTAACTGTTTAAAAATCATATAAATATGATTTTGAAGTATTAAAAATACTTTGATATATTATAAATATATTATAATATTATGTTATAATTTTCAATAATATTTAATATTAAATAAATATTAATGATAATAGAATATTGTGGTATTTATATCATATAAATACGATATTAATGATTGAAAAATCATGATAAATGATAATAATTATTTAAAAATTATTATGAGACTTGGAAAATTATGTTGACTAAATAATTAATTATCTAAAGTAATTGTGAACCAGTTTAGGTAGAGTCTTAAGGAAATTAGGCTCGATAATTGTCCGACCAGGCCTCGGGATGTCAGAACTGTGTCGGACTCAACTCTGACTGTAATAGTTTGACTTGATACTAGGTCTTATGTGTTGTATAGACTGATAGGGTTATGTGTTATGTGTTTAGGTTATTCTATGTTTATATATAGTAGTATTATATTGTGATGATATTATTCTAGTATTTGAAAATCAATATTATTAATATTAGGTCTTCAGACAAAGGTAAATAAGTTGCGTACCGATAATCAACGGACCAGGCAAGTTTTTCTTGAACTATTCTTTTAACTTGTGGTTAATCATTGCGTTGATTGCCATGTCTAAGAATTGTTAAATCGTACTCATGCATATTACATGTATTCATCAAGTATGAAAAAGGTCGATAACCTTCATTACTATTCGGCCCAGATATAATTGATATGTCCATGTTCAATGTTCGTTCAGCTATGAAAATTTATTCATGCTAGTTCACAATTATATTATTGAATGTTAGCCAACTATTATTCAAATTCTTTCAGTCATGATATATCCTCAAATAAACTTTTACTTGTTGGGCAAACTTGTTGCTCACCCTTGCTATATCATGATAAACATTGCAGATTAAGGCGAATACGTCGGTTACAAGGAAAAGTTAAAGACAAGTCCAGGTTGGAATTATATGTGCAGTTAGAATTGTAACAGTAATGTATGATAATAACATTGTTTGTTAGATAGGATATTGAATTGTGTATAAGTTAACGTTTTCGACCTTGGGGTAATGTGTAAAGTGTATTGTATAAACAATTTATATTTATATCTTTCATAATAGTTGTAGAATTAGTATACGGATCCGTGGTGATTTGGGACCGAATCAAAAGCTTCAAGTACCAAGCGTATAGTGGTAGGTTTAACAACTGGACTGAATGTGTCATGATAATCAACACCAGGACGTTGATGGAACCCTTTAACAACTAGTTGCGCTTTGTACCTGTCAATGGAGCCATTAGGTAAACGTTTAATTTGAAAAATCCATTTACAACCAACAAGATTTTCCTTGCAATTAGGTGGGACAAGTTCCCATGTGCCATTCTGCAAGAGCATCATACTCCTCGGACATAGCCTGACTCCATTTATTATCTTTAAGTGCTTGGTTCAATGTTTGTGACTCAAGTTGAGGGTTCAATGTAGCAGTAAGATTAAGTTTCTGAATTGGTTTATGGATTTTGTTTTTAGCACGAGTGGTCATGGTGTGGGTGTTAGTGGGTGGTATTATAGGAGGAGGGTCTGGAGAGAGTGGTAAAGAAGAAGAGGGTTTGTTGTGTGGGTTATTATTAGTGGTGGGGAATGTTGGTAGAAAGGATGAGGAGTGGTCAATAGGAGATTGTCTATGAGAGGAATTCGAGTCCGAGGGCGAGTCTGTGGAGGGTGTGTTGAGTGGTCCAACCGTAGCGAGAAGAAATGACGCTGATGGAAACTAATTTGGGAGTGTGTCGGGGCTTGGACGACTTAGATGACTTTGAATGGATTTGAATGGAAAATAGATTCCACGAATCGAACATTACGGGATGTATAAAGTGTAGAAATAGAAGGATCAAGACAGAGATAGGCACTTTGGGTGAGGGAGTACCAAACAAACACACAAGGGATGAAGGACTCAAGTTTGTGACTAGAATAGGGACGAAACCATGGATAACATAAATAACCAAAAATATGGAGCTTTGTTGTGACGCCCACAAAATAGGTACACATCACCCATTCTGAGTTGTCAATACATGGTACAGAAACAACTACAACTTTATTATTACAACAGTAAAATTGTGAGTTTGAATACAAATATTATCTTCTAGACAATATCTATACTCAAATAAATCCTCATCACATTTATTGATACATTATTTTAGAAAAATGGTGAGGACTACAAAACAACTCTCTCTAGAACCTTCATTCCATACCCCGACTCGTACTCACTATATTCTCGCCTCCTGAGAAGAAAAATGGAACAAAAAGGAAAAGGGTGAGCTCAACTAGCCCAGTAAAGAATATTATGACTAAGATAATATACAACAAATTATCATTAGTCTTCAACAGGGAAAAAATCTAATAGAATACAATAGACAACAAGTTTTAAATCAATATTCGCATAATGAAAATAATAATTTATTAGAAGAGTTAAGTAGAGAATGCAAACTACTATCTTCTATGTATGAATTTAAAAGTTCATCGTCTATCTTTTATCCCTGTAACATCAATCAATATATATCCGAATCAAATATTCATCTTTGCACCACAGCCAAAGATATTCATCGATTGGTCATGCTCATCTAAACACTGTTCATCTTTGCACTACGGCCAAAGATATTCATCGAAATCATTCATCTTTGCACTCTGTGACAAAGATATTCAATAATATCATCATTTAAGGCGAGGATGATGAAAAATATTTTTATAGAAACGAATCCAAAGTGAAACAAAATGGCAAGGATTAAGGATTAAGGATTAAGTACTTTGTTTTATCCATGTCCAAAAATACCTCAAAAATAATCATAGTGGTGTAAAATTCAAGAATGATCAAAACATGGATACAATCAAAGCTAGTATCCACAATAGATATTTTTAGCGAAAAGGAAAATTTTCATTTTTTGATGAATAGTGCCGTATTCGTGAATAAGTGTCAGATACGTGAATAATAGTGCAGTATAACGTGAATAGTAACTCAGACACCAAAAGTTCCAAATTTGATAAAAACTTCAGATCAATATTTCAAAGATAATGATATTGAAGAAATAATATCATTATGAAAAAAATAATATCCCTTACCTCAGAAAGACAAAGACTCAAGTGAAACAGGATATAGGCTATGACTTGAACTTGCACCGTATAGTAATACTCAAAATATACTCAAAATACTCACAAGAATACGCTCGATAATATATAGAGAGAAAACTTCAGTTTCTGGTGTGATTTTCAATTCTAACCTAAGCACCCTATTTATAGGAAAATGCTTAGAACACCAAAGTAGAAAATTTAATATAATATTATTATTATTTGTTAAAATTCTATACGCCCACTCTTGGAGATCTGATTTCAAGCAATCAATAACACATGCTAGACCCACTTAACACACCAAAAACGTTTTTCTTGAAAAAATAATTAAAACTTTCAAAAATCAATTATTTTGACTTGAACTTCAATAATTCATAATAAATAGTCCTTTTGTCGGGAAAATTGAATCTCACAAATTTTTATATGAAATTCAATTCTCTACAACTTTGCGAAGAAAGTTTTTCCAAATTCCAAACAAAAATGGAAAGAAATCCACAAACGGAAGATTTTACCAGGCTATAATCAAATTTCGATCAATAATTGTGTCCACCAACACACAAAATATGTGTTAAACATTTAATGCCATAAAAATACTCTTCCTCCTCATATACTCATATATCCCACATTCATTATAAAAATATCACCAATTAATATATCATTAAAATAATATATTTAAATGAATTATTTTATCGAAAAAGATAAAATATTAATTTTCAACAATTTTCATTTTTAAAATTTTTCCATCTATATCCACATAAAATCAATATTTTCCTCATCATATAAATCAATAATTAATTATTCACAAATAATATTACAGAATCACAAGATCGGCAACCGTGTAGTTCCCAAGAAAGAGGGGCTTTCAATAAGAATTTCTCCTTCTTTGCCAGCGCAATTAGGTGACCAAACCTCTCCTTAGAGCGTAACTTTCTAGACATTGCCAATAATGTTATCTAATAATATTATTAGGATAATATGAATTATTATTTCGATAATGAAAAATCTTGTGTAATGACAATTATTGAAATAACAACAATATAAAATATCAACGCAAAGAATTATTAAATCATTAAAATACTAAACAATAATTATCGTAACCATTATTGAGTAAAGTGCCTTCTTCACGTAAGAATCAATAATTGGTGCAATACCGTGTGCTACATCGTGTTTTAACCAATTTAGTATTTTAAAAGATAATCTAGTAATAACTACGCCAGTTATTTTTAAACAACTTATATTTGTCGTTTTCTTCATCCAATCGCTTTTTAGTTATGGGGCCCACAAAAGATCGCTGGCAGTGCATACGAATATTCCCGACAAAGAAGAATATTCCACGACCAAACAAATATTCCCGACAACAATGAATATTTTATAACCACTTGCTTATTTTAAAATATTTACGTATTTTACCCATAACAATCCACATTAATCAAATCAACCCTTACTATTTCAAAATAGAGAAAATTAAATTTTATTAATAATAAGTTGGGGTCTTACAACCTCCCCTCCTTATGAAATTTCGTCTTCGAAATTGACGTATGTACCTGGTGTTTTGAAAAGGTTAGGATACCTCACTTTCATTTCTGTTTCCAATTCCCAGGTCATTTCCTCTATAGCATGATTCCTCCATAAAACTTTAACTTGTGGTATGACTTTCTTTGCGTAGGACATGCTCCTTCCTATCCAAGATCTTGACAGTACCTCCTCACACGTTAAGTCTTGGCTATCTCGTCCGGTTCTAACTCTATCACGTGGTTGGTCTTTCACATATTTATGAAGTATGATATGTGAAACACATTATGAAAACACGAGACATACTTTCGGAGGTAACGCGAGTCTATAGGCTACATTTCCTACTCGGTCAAGAATTTGAAATGGACCAATAAATCGTGGATTGAGCTTTCCTCTCTTCCCAAATCTTGTAACTCCCTTCCATGGAGCAACTCGCAAAAATACATGATCCCCTATACTAAATTCCACGTCATTTCGATGAAGATCCGCATAACTCTTTTTTGTCGATCTTGTGCCGTTTGTATACGTTGTCGAATCATTTGGATCTTTTCGGTGAGTCATACGTACTTAACTTCGGGTCCCAACAATGTTGCTTCACCCACCTCATCCTAACATATTGGAGAGCGACACTTTTCGTCCATATAATGCTTCAAATGGAGCCACACCTATACTTGCTCGATAAGCTGTTGTTGTAGGAGAATTCCACCAATGGTAAATACTTATCCTAACCGCCCTTGAAGTCAGGACACAGAGTCTTAATAGATCTTCAAGAGTTTGAATAGTCCTCTCGATTGTCGTCTGTTTGAGGATGGTATGTCGAACTAAATCGCAAATCCATGCCCATAGCTTTTTTTGCAAGCTAACCCAAAATCTTGAAGTGAATCTTGGGTCACGATCCGAAACTATGGATACTGGGCATGCCATGCAACCTCACAATCTCATTCACGTACATACTAGCAAGAGGCGTTCAAGGAATAAGTCTCCGATCGGCAAGAAATGAGCGAGACTTGGTTAATCTATCAACAATAACCCAAATAGCATTAATGCCTTGAGAAACCGTAGGAAGACCCATAACGAAATCCATAGTAATGTGTTCCCACTTCCATTTCGGAATCTCAAGTGGTTGCAACGGACCCTTAGGTACTAGATGCTCCGCCTTTACACATTGGCAAGTTAAACACATCGAGATAAACTTTGCAATCTCTCTCTTCATATTGTTCCACCAAAATGTATGTCGAAGATCACGATACATTTTAGTACTTCCAGGATGGATTGCAAATGGTGTATTGTGTGCCTCCATAATAATCTTGTACTTCAAATCAGAGTCGTTAGGAACACAAAGTCTAGAGTGGACTCGAAGTATTCCTTCTTCATCAATTCTCGCTTAGGAATAGCTCCTTCTTGTACTTTTTCTTCTTCATACGCATTTCTCCGGGTTGGTGGCTTGAGCAACCTTAACTTTTTCTATTAAAGTTGGCTCTATCGTATACTTGACATCATCGCACTCATTCCCAAGATATGATCTTTCTACTCAACGCGTCACTACCACGCTCGCTTTTCCAGGATGGTATTGAATAGTGTGGTCGTAGTCTTCAATAGCTCGAGCCAACGTCATTTGCCGCATGTTGAGTTCTTTTTAAGTGAAGAAATATTTAAGGCTTTTATGGTGCGAATATATCTCCACTTTCTCCCCATATAGATAGTGCCTCCATATCTTTAGCTTGAAACGATTCACGCTAACTCTAGATCATGAGTAGGATAATTCCTCTCATACTCTTTAAGTTGTCGCGAGGCATAGGCTATGAATTTCCCACGTTGCATGAGAACACATCCTAACCCTTTGCCTGAAGCATCGCTGTAGATAACAAATCCATCCGAACCAGATGGTATTGTTAGAAAGTGTGTCGAAATAAGTCTCCTCTTAAGCTCTTGGAAACTCTTCTCGCATTCTTCGCTCCAAACGAATTTTGTATCCTTCCGAGTTAGCTGAGTTAATGGAGTAGCGATTCGAGAAAACCCTTCCACGAATCTCCGATAATAACAAGCTAGACCCGAAGCTTCGTGATTTCGGCCATGAAATTTTGGTTGCTCCAACTTTGTATTGCTTCAATCTTCGCCGGGTCCACGGATACTCCATGTTTTGACACCACGTGCCCAAGAAATGCTACTTCCTCAAGCCAGAACTCGCATTTCTTCAATTTGGCATATAGTTTGTTTTCACGAAGCCTTTGGAGTACCAGCTTCAAATGGTGCTCATGATCTTCACAACTTTTGGAATATATGAGGATGTCATCAATAAAGACAACAACAAACTGATCCAAATATTCCTTGAATACTCGGTTCATCATATCCATGAAAGCCGCAGGAGCATTAGTTAGTCCGAAAGACATGACTAAGAATTCATAATGCCCATACCGAGTTCTAAAGGCAGTCTTTGGAATATCCTCAATTCTAATCTTCACCGATGATATCCGAGCTAAGATCGATTTTTGAAAAGAATTGTGCCCTCAGATGTTGGTCAAACAAGTCATCAATACGAGGTAGAGGATACCTATTCTTGATGGTGACATGGTTCAATTCTCGATAGTCAATACAAAGTCGCATACTCCCGTCTTTCTTCTTTACGAATAAAACAGGAGCACCCCAAGGAGATGTACTAGGACGAATGAAACCGATGTCCAACAATTCCTGTAGTTGGACCTTTAACTCCTGAAGTTCAATAGAGCCATTCGATATGGGGTTTTAGAAATGGGCTTTGTACCAGGTTCAAGATCAATAAAGAATTCAACTTCACGTTCCGGGGGTAGACCGGGAAGTTCTTCAGGAAATACGTCAGGAAAGTCAATAACAACAGGAATATTATTCAAATTTGACGTGTCTTTATTCAAATCCATAACATGGGCTAAGAAAGTTTGACATCCGCTTTTTTCAATAAACGAATAGCTTTATGATTAGATATGGCGTTGATTGATTTTAATGGTTTAGTTGCTTGAATTGCATAACAAAGTTGGTTAGGAATATGAAAACTAACAACCTTACGAAAACAATCAATTTTGGCATGATGAGTAGTTAACCAATCAATCCCTAAAATCACATCAAAAACAAGTATCTTTAAAGAGATAAGGTCAACGGTAAGGTGATGGTGCCAACTTGAATCAAACAAGATTTATAAGCGAGTGGATGTGATGAAAGTTTCTCCTAACGGAGTTTCCACAGATAGGTCAAAGTCTAATTTCTCCGAGTCAAGTTTAAACGTTGAGCACATGCAGGAGAAATAAATGAATGGGTAGAACCCAGTATCAAGTAAGGTATAAACTTCGCAAGAATTTATAAATAGCTTACCCGTGATCACCTCGTTTGGGTTCCTCGCATTTTGACGATCCACAACAAACGCTCTTCCGGAACCGTTGACTTTGACTTTTACGGGGATGATCTTTTTAGTCACCAATCCCTCATTGAACTAGGTTTCATTCACTGCATAATCTCGAGTGATATGTCCTTCCTTTCCACAATTATAGCATACCTTGAGCTGTTGTAGATAGTTTGGGTGATATGTCCTCTTTTCGCATTTATAGTATATACCGGTGGTCGTTCTCCTCCTTAGAACCGGGCTACTACTGAAGACTGTCGTCTTCACATGGTCGTTGTTAAATCTCCTCCTGAATCGCTTCTTCTATTTTCATGGCCATGATTACCACCAGAGTGGTTACCATTTTTGTCCGTCTGTTTTTCTCCTCCGGGTTATCGTTATTACATTGATCGCTACTCGGTATGATCCTCGGTTATGGTCCCTCGGTTGAACATACTCGTTATCTCGCTCTAACAATTGAGCCCTGTTAACAACATCTGAATAGAGAGAAAATTTATGATAAATGAGATATTGTCGTATGCCGGGTTTTAAACCTCTCGAAACATCCGCATCATCGTTCCTCATTTTCCACCAAATGAGGTGCAAACCTGGATAACTCGCAAACTTTGCCTCGTCTTCGAGACACCGCCATGTTGTTTTGTTCGAATCGATGAACTCCACTTCCTTCATATAGCCCGAACACTTTCGGGGAAAGTATTTGTCATTAAATAGTTTCTAAAACGCTCTCCCAAGACATCTTTGAGGTGAAATTTGGATAGTACGCTTCACATACTCCCACCAGTGATGTCGCCGCTTCGCCACGGAACATAAAAGTGGCGAATGGAACCTTCTGTTCCTCCGTGCATCCCTGAGACATCGAATATCTTGGTAATTTTCTTGACCCATGTTTCCCGCCATGATCGGATCTAGCTTTCCTTAAATTACGTGGTCCCAACTCTTTGAATCGCTTGCATTGTGACAACCCGTGAATTGCTATCATTTCCTCCTATATTTTGAACACGAGTCTCCCTCGTCGATTTTGCATGAATCGTAAAAGCTTCTAAACATCCCTCGTTCATCATCTCGCTTCAAAGTGGTGTTGTTGTTTCACGGGAGGAACATTGCCCGACTGTTACGTTCTCCTCGTTGGTGAGTACAGCGTCTCCACGGTCTCATTTCCATTGTTAATATTCTCAATCGACATTCTCAAACATCATCATAAAATAAGGGTTAATTAAGGAAATCAATATATCACATAATATCCCTATATATTGACAACTAACAAATAAGCTTAGGTAGGACACACTAGCGAAGGATTTACTCGTCTCCCTCCTAGTTCTATTCCCGATCTCGCCAGAGATCATATCCTAAGCTCTTATACCAACTGTGGCGCCCCCCAAAATAGGTATACATCACCCATTACGAGTTGTCAATACATGGTATGTAAACAACTACAACTTTATTATTACAACAAGAAATTGTGAGTTTGAATACAAATATTATCTTCAGACAATATCTATACTCAAATAAATCCTCATCACATTTATTGATACATTATTTTACAAAATGGTGAGGACTACAAAACAACTCTCTAGAACCTTCATTCCATACCCCGACTTGCATCTCGCTATATTCTCGCCTCCCGAGAAGAAAAATGGAACAAAAAGGAAAAGGGTGAGCTCAACTAGCCGATCAAAGAAGAATATTATGACTAAGATAATATACAACAAATTATCATTAGTCTTCAACAGGGAAAAAATCTAATAGAATACAATAGACAACAAGTTTTAAATCAATATTCGCAGCGGAAATAATAATTCATTAGAAGAGTTAAGTAGAGAATGCAAACTACTATCTTCTATGTATGAATTTAAAAGTTCATCGTCTATCTTTTATCCTTGTAACATCAATCAATATATAGCTGGAATCAAATATTCATCTTTGCACTACAGGCCAAAGATATTCATCAGTTGGTCATGCTCATCTAAACACCTGTTCATCTTTGCACTACGGGCCAAAGATATTAATCAGAAATCATTCATCTTTGCACTACAGGCCAAAGATATTCAATAATATCATCATTTAAGACTGAGGATGATGAAAAATATTTTTATAGAAACGAATACAGTGAAACAAAATGACAAGGATTAAGGATTAAGGATTCGTACTTTGTTTTATCCATGTCCAAAAATACCTCAAAAATAATCATAGTGGTGTAAAATTCAAGAATGATCAAAACATGGATACAATCAAAGCTAGTATCCACAATAGATATTTTAGATTTAAAAGGAAAATTTTCATTTTTCGATGAATAGTGCCGTGATTCGTGAATAAGTGTCGATATCGTGAATGAATAGTCAGAGTACACGTGAATAAGTAACTCAGACACCAAAAGTTCCAAATTTGATAAAAACTCAGATCAATATTTCAAAGATAATGATATTGAAGAAATAATATCATTACTGAAAAAAAAATATCCCTTACCTCGTGAAAGACAAGATCTCTAAATTAAAAACACTGATATAAGGCTATGACTTGAACTTGCAACCGTATAGCAATACTCAAAATATACTCAAAATACTCACAAGAATACGCCGATAATATAGAGAGAAAACTTGAGTTTACGGTGTGATTTTCAATTCTAACCTAAGCACCCTATTTATAGAAAAATGCTTAGAACACCAAAAGAGAAAATTTAATATAATATTATTATTATTTGTTAAAATTCTATACGCCTACTCTTGGAGATCTGATTTCAAGCAATCAATAACACATGCTAGACCCACTTAACACACCAAAAACGTTTTTCTTGAAAAAATAATTAAAACTTCCAAAAATCAATTATTTTGACTTGAACTTCAATAATTCATAATAAATAGCCCTTTTGTCGAAAAATTGAATCTCACGAATTTTTATAGGAAATTCAATTTCTACAACTTTGCGAGAAGAAAGTTTTTCCAAATTCCAAACAAGAATTGTAGAAATCCACAAATGGGAGATTTTACAGTTTATAATCAAATTTCGATCAATAATTGTGTCCACCAACACACAAAATATGTGTTAAACATTTAATGCCACAAAATACTCTTCCTCCTCATATACTCATATATCCCACATTCATTATAAAATATCACCGTTAATATATCATTAAAATAATATATTTAAATGAATTATTTTATCGAAAAAGATAAAATATTAATTTTCAACAATTTTCATTTTAAAATTTTCTCCATCTATATCCACATAAAATCAATATTTTCCTCATCATATAAATCAATAATTAATTATTCACAAATAATATTACAGAGATCACAAGATCTTGCAACTGTGGTGTTTTCAGAGAAAGAGGGGCTTTCAATAAGAATTCTCTTCTTCTTGGCAATTAGGTGACCAAACCTCTCCAGATGTAACTTTCTAGACATTGCCAATAATGTTATCTAATAATATTATTCAGGATAATATGAATTATTGCTTCGATAATGAAAAATACTATGTAATGACAATTATTGAAATAACAACAATATAAAATATCAACGCAAAGAATTATTAAATCATTAAAATACTAAGCAAGAATTATCAGTAACCATTATGAGTAGTGCCTTCTTACGTAAGAATCAATAATTGGTGCAATACCTGCAAAGCATCTTCTTGTGTTTTAACCAACCGAGTATTTTAACAAGATAACTGTGAATAACTACTACTGTTATTTTTAAACAACTTATATTTGTCGCTTTCTTCATCCAATCGCTTTTACGTTATGGGGCCCATAAAAAGACCGCTGCCACCGCATTTAATAATATTCCCGACAAAGAAGAATATTCCACGACCAAACGAATATTCCCCGACAACAATGAATATTTTATAACCACTTGCTTATTTTAAAATATTTACGTATTTTACCCATAACAATCCACATTAATCAAATCAACCCTTACTATTTCAAAATAGAGAAAATTAAATTTCATTAATAATAAGTTGGGGTCTTACATTTGTGTAGTTTGGTGGAGAGCATAATAGTTATTCATAAGGAGAAGAAAGGGAAAGTGTGGGTGTGGGCATACGATTAATGAGATACACTACGGTGGCAAATGCATTCCAATATGTCAACGGGAGTGAGGCATGAGTAAGTAGAGAAAGACTCGTTTCAACAATATGTCGATGTCGGCGCTTGGAGAAACCATTGTGTTCAGGTGTATGTAGGGGAGAGGTAAGATGAGAAATTCCATGAAGGGACAAAAATTGATCTAATGCTCGATATTCTCCACCATTATCGGAGTAAAGAGTGACAATAGAGTGTTTGAAGTAATTTTCTACTAGTGCTTTGAAGCGGATAAAAACATCACAGACATGAGATTTCTTCTTTAAGGGGTAATACCATACATAACGAGTAAAGTGATCAACGAAAATAACATAATACTTGAAATCATCAACAGAATAAACGGGAGAAGTCCAAACATCAGAGAATATGACTTGCAAGGGATGAGAGGAAACAATTGTTGATGTAGAAAATGAAAGCTTGTGACTTTTATTGCTTAAACATGCATTACAATGAGACTTGTGTGAGATAGAGTAAGGTAAAGAAAATATTGACATAACATGCTGCAGAATATGTGATGATGGATAACCTAATCTAGAGTGCCACTCGGAGGAAGTGGACTTGACACTGGAAAAAGCAATGAGCGGAGATGATAATTGTGGAGAGGAGGTTGGCCACTCACAAACACCATCTTTAGACTTTCCCGTTGAAAGAATTGCCCCCATGCTCAAGTCCTTCACATGAAAAACAGTGGGTAAGAATTCAATAGAAACATGATTTGTATTGCAAAATTGATATATAGAAATAAGGTTCTTTTTAATGTTAGGCATGCAAAGGATATTATGTAAATTTAAGGTGCGATTAGGGGTAGGAAGTGTGGTGGAACCGGTATGGGTAATGTGAAGACCCGAGCCATCGCCAGATCATAAAGTCATCAGACCCTGCATAAGGAGTGTGAAGTGAAAGATTATTCAAGTCTGTGGTAACATGGTGTGACGATCCACTATCAAGTAGCCAGGTGGGAGTGTCGGTGTTTTCAAGAGATGCAAAGTGTGCCCGCGGTTGCCATGAAGTAGCAGGGCGTGGAGCTAGTGGACGTGATGCCGATGGAGCCAACGAAGATTGGGCGTTGACAAGACGATAAAGGGAGCATTTTTTGACAGTGTGTCCTTGAATAACACAACCTTGGCAATACCCAAAATATGGACGTGGTGGAGGTCGATCATTACGAGGAACATTAGATTGTTGTCCTTGATTGTGAAAGGTGGCTGTGGAAGGACGCCAAGGAAGGGGAGAAAGTCGCCAAGAGTTATTGTTGCGTTTGTTGATAGGATTGGCGGTGGCCAGAAGGAATGATGGTGGTGCATGTGATTGTTGGAGAGATGCCTCCTTATTAATGAGTTTTTCATGAATTTCAGCAAAGGAGATGGGTGTCTCACGTGCATTAACTGCGTCAACAATTCCTTTGTATTCCTCACCAAGACCATCAAGAATCTTATCAATAAGATCTTCTTCATCAACGGGTTCGCCAAGAAGAGCAAATTCATCAGCCCTATTCTTTATAAATTGCATATATTCGGAGATCGTCTTGGAACCCTTGGCATAGTGTTTCAATTGGTCTTTAATTTATTTGATGTGACCACAGAATGGTTTGGCATAGGTGTTAGCCAAGGTGGTCCAGGCTTCTTGAGAGGTGGTAGTCTTGAGGCAAGAAGAGGTTGAATAGGTAGAAAGCGCACCAAGGAGTGCCTTTGAAGAGAAGACGATCCTGGCACTTCCATGTTGTGTAAGCTGAATTTGGAGCAGACTTACCATTAGCAGTGACTGTTGCTGTGGGACTGGGATGAGACCCGTCAAGAAATCCATAGAGATCATATCCTTCTAATAGACTTCGGATTTGGAGGTTCCACGTGATGTAATTGGTGGTGGTCAATTTTGTGATGTTTGAAGTGTTGATGGTAACAAGTGGATTATTTGGGTCTTGGGTATTTTAAATGTTGGTATAAGCAGTGGTAGATGCAGAAGTGTCTTCGAAAGCCATTATAGTTAAAGAAGAACTATGAGCAAAAAAAACAAGGGAGGAAGGAACAGGTCAGGAACGTGGGAGCTCTGATACCATGTAGAAAATAGAGAGAGAAATATTGAGAAACAATGGCTTAATTTTTTCATTGATTAAGAATAAATATATATATATATATATATATATACACACACACACACACACACACAAGATTGAGTGTTGCCCAAGTACCTAAATAGGAAACTATCCTAGAATTATGGAATTACAATTATTTACAAGGATACTAATTGCTAGAGTTATGGGATTACAATTAATTACAAGGATACTAATTGTAAGAATTATGGGATTACACTTAATTACAAGGATATTATAATATGTTGTATTTAATTATCTAATATATATATATATATATATTAGTCAAAATTAGGGGAGTATTTTAATTTTTGCGGGTTGCTTTTGTGGAAGCTTACATGTGAAGCAAAATTAGTGTTTTTTACTAGTATTCTAAAATCCCCCTAGCGCCAGCGCTTAGGCCTTCGCCTCACGCCTAGCGCTTAGTCCCCTGGCGCCTCACTTAGGCCCAGCGTGAAAAAAATTCTTTACGAAAATTAAGCGGTGCTGGGTGGGGTCTAAAGCGGATAAGTTTTTTTTTTATTTTAATAACTACCTGCACAAATCTTGATATATTTATTTTTCTAATATTTACCATATTCATAAATAAAGTTGTAGCATATCAAATCTGTTAGGAAGTGAAAAGTATCAAGTCAAAATGGATAATTTTATTATAGTTGTAATTTTTGAAACTTGTACTAACTTCAAATTATATAAATGATGATACATTTATAATATTTAGTTTAATTCAATATAATTCTTAAATTTATGTTTGGTTTCTTGAGTTTTAATATTGAATTAAATTCTTAAAATTTTAAATTTTATTATTTAATAACAATCTTATTTATGAATAAAACTAATACGTTAAAAATATGTTTGAACTTTGAATAATTACATGTTTGTGTTTGAACTTTGACATTAGTAATATGAATATGTATTTGAACTTTAAACAAAAACTTTTATTATCTTTATTATAGAGTGTTTTATTTTATATTATTATTTTATTTATATAAATATAAAATAAAATATTAAAATTAACTTAAAATAAAAAATCATTCTGAGCCAGGCCAGCCCCGGCCGCCTTTACAAAATTGTTTTTCACTATTTTCACCTGCGCTTGTGGATCATCATTATCTCCTTCTTCTTGTTTTTGTAATCTGCATTTATTTTAAGTTTTCTGTTAGTTGATTTTAAGTTTTTGAAGTTGTAATTTTGTCAAATTCAGTGGTATATATTATGGGTAGTGCACATTGCTGGAAATGGGGAATTTTTCCGAATCTAATTGATCGTTTATGGGTAGTGTTTATGTTTAATTTAAGTAGTTTGGAGTAACTGTAAGGATTTGTGATGATGGAGGATATTGGGTTGTTTAAGCAAGGGTGGAAATGGTTACAATCAAAGAAGCATTGTTACCTGGTTGCGAGAACTGCGGCCTCCTGTTTCAGGGACAAAATTGGGATTTTTATAGAGCGGCATTGACCGGTGGTTTGCTGTGGATGTGCAAGACTAGGTAATGTTCTGTATTTCTTGTTGATTCATTCGAAGGACTGTGTTGTTCGGGGGTTCTGGTCATTTGTTCGGTTTGGTTCAGCAGCTTTGCTTGTTATTATGTGGAGTTGCTTTCTTAGTTTGACGTCCTCTTGCCTGGCCTACGTGATTCTTAGTATGGTAAGGCTACAAAGGCAATTCTTTGACTTTATGAAATTTTAATCCATTTTTTAGCTGTTGGATGGACTTTCTTTCACTTGATTAATTTGTGTCGTATCATGGTTTCACAGAATCCTACAGTGGTAAAGTATCTACTCATCAATTAATTTAGATGAATGCAATAAACATTTCGCAAGTGAGTTAAATGATGTGGATCATTAGTAATCTCAGCGTTTGAAAACCTAAATGGCTAATGAAGAAGAGCAAAAACAGGGGCTAAAAAACAGTTATATTTTTAAAGGTTTATGTAGTATTAATCAAGAAAAGACTTCAAAAGGATAATGGAAGTAAATTACTGTTGTATACTTTCAATCATTATGAGTTTAAATTACTAACACTATATGGTACAATCTCTGAACTTTTTGTTATTTCAGTACTATATCAGGAAACTCTTATGATTTTTTAATTGTATACTTGGTTAACAATCTACAGGAAGGATCCTCCATTCCTCTTAGGTGCTCTTTGTGAATCTCTTAGTTAAAATTTATTGTAGTCTTCATTTACATTTATTTCGTAGTTCTTTTTAGCATTGTGATCTTTCTTCAACTAGTCAGACAAGTTTGAGGGAGTGTGGGTTCGAAGTGTACTTGTCCCAGTTCCCCAATACCTAGCACTATCTTGTAAGCGTTTCAATCTATGTAGTAGCAAGTTCAATAAATCGGCCTGGTGTTGCGAAATACTTATCTGTAAAACCTATGTATGCTTAAATTTTAGTATTGAAATGCATGAGGGCTCTGTATAACATTGCTTTCATGGTCTTTTCAATGTTGGTTGACTTTTTTGGCATGGCTACTTTTAAATGCATGTTGTGTCGTGGTCAAGTGTATGCATGTGAACATACATTTGCAGTCATGTTTTTTTATGCACGGGTGGTTTCCTAGTTACTTTCAAGGCTCATTTGCAACTTCACTATTCACTTTTTGAAAAGTTGTAGACAAAGGAATATTGTGGATGCTAGGTACATTAAAACTTTTAAGCAGTGTAATAGTCTGGCACTTCAATGGTGTAATGTGGCATGGCTTTAAGCAACAATCTTGGCTGCTGTGCAGTTGTAATGACGTTGGGTGATATGGGTGTTGTGTGACAATCGTGAAGATAGGAGGCCTATGAACTCCCCCCCCCCCCCCCCTAATAAGTAGGAATGATATGAACTTTTTAACTTTTTGATAATAAGAATTTAAATTTCTAATTATTTTTAATGACTTCTTATCATAACTATAACAAACTTTTACTTTATGTATCTTTCTTCACTTATCAAGTAGCTAATGTGGAAAAATCATGACTCATTCTCCCTTCTTCCTACTTTGTATCTGTACAGTAAAAACTAGTGTATATTAATTAAATTTCTAAAGGTAACATCTAATTACCAGTTAAATTAATATAGGTCAAAATATAATTTACATGCATTTATAAAGTATTTTTGATGTCAGGATGTTTTTTGTTTGTTATCTCATTTATTTGCTTAATTCTAGGAGGACTTCTTTCCCTCCACACTTCTCTAATAAAATTTTCTTTTGTCTAAAAAAATAGCTGAGCGAATAAAGTAGTTGAAAAAAGTGGAAACATATTCTGTTGTGATCTACAAGTGTACACATTAGTGAGTAGAGACCCAAGCTAGATTCAAAAGTCTAGATATTAGACCTACTTTTGATGTTTAGTAGCTATAAGTTTGACAGTTTTCTCTTATCCTCTCATTGATTTAGTTGGTTTATTAAAAGAGTGAAGGTAGAGAAGATGATATAGTTGGATTTCTTGGATAGGTAACGCTTCTAGCATGTCAAGATCTTTTTGGAAGTATTGAGGAGAGCCTTGTATATGTGTGTGCATATGCACTTGTTCTAATCATAGCCCATACAAATCCATGAGAAGTTATTGATAAAAATTAAAAAAGAAAGAGATGCTTAGAAAACAAAACGAAGAGGGAAAAAGGAAAAATACTTTAAGCAGACTCAAGTAAACAGTATATCTAGTTTCAATACAACCCCGTACATGTTTGGCATGTGATCCATCCTATTATCTCTGTATACTCAAATTCTTCAACTTATTAATTTATTTTTTCTTTTGTTAAGGGACCACTCTCCAATGTAAGCTGGTATATTATATTGTCCTTGAATCTGTTTTCCTGCAAAAAGATGTGGTTGTAGAGTTGTTATATTAAATTATATGTTCTCTCGTCTTTCACAGAAAATCTGACAATTATGTTAATAAAAATTGCATATGTTGTTTCAGGGGCTTGCTGGGGGTGCTGTTCAGTACCTGGGTTACACTCCTGGTCTTTTTATCGTAGGGCTGTGTGCTATTTTGGTTTTATGGATGTATGCTAACTTTTGGATCACGGGTACATTATTTATAGTTGGAGGTGATGTTTTAACTTATAAACTCTGAGCTTGTATTTTTCATCAATCTCAACATCTTCTTGAACTCTGAGATTTATAGGCTTAAGAGAAGAAATTCCAACATTTTTAGTGCTTTTAAAATAAATGATTGCCAAAATGTTGTAGAACATATACATCTATAAATAAGAAGTAAGGATTCTTTTGTAGGCGACAAATCCTCAAATCCCAGCGAATCCCCGAATCCAGATTCGTGGATTATTCTAGCCTTTGAGGAGATTCTAATGTATTTTTGTAATGATAAAAGTTGAAAATATTATTACCATTATAGATTATACTAATTAGTATAATGTTTAATTACTAATACTAGCGCTGGGATTTTCTCGCCACAAGAAAATTGATGCTGTCTTATTAAAGAAGGAATACCGGAAAAAGGTATGCTGCAGTGAGAGACAAATAAACTTGCTAATGGATCTTTGTTCTCCTGTTGCCCTTTTACATATGGTCGACAATGCTCAAGAAATCTTTTGAAATTTCTGGAGAGAATTGTTTAAATGTGTGTTGCAGCCCTGCTCAAGTCATTTATTTTTCGCTTTCATTCTTACTCTCTCTGTCAGTCTGGCTAGATTGACTCTCTTCTCTTGACAAATGGTATAAGAAAGAGGAGTAATCCAATACTTCAATTTGCTTCCATTTTACTCTTAAAGTAATGCATTGTATATGGGATAAGGTCCAAAAGTTTCAAACTCTGAATTTACTTTTTCAAACATTAGTGTAATTAGTGAAATTGCACAATAAATGCGTTGACATGTGGAACGTGGTCACTTTATATGGGATCCCAAAGTCGAAAGGGGCCACTTAAATTGGAATGGATGGAGTATTTCTTAATGTGGGAGAAGTCCTCACTCCACAAAAAACCAAGCATGGTCCACTAAATCAAAACAAAGATTGTGCTATGAACTTTAATTTTGTGGGTTGATCCAGTTTTTCTAACGAATCAGCCACTATGTTCTTTTCTCTGTTTAAGTGCGTTGATCCCTTCAATGTTGTTATTTGCGCTACACTTTATACAACCTGAATGAATAGCTTTCTCTGCATCATCTTTTTGTAAGTAAAAGATAATCATTCTTTTGAGTACCATATTCCCTCTCATATTTTTGCCCCACTTGTTGCTTGTGGTTTGTTTCACAACACATCTTGCATGCAAAACTTATGTGTCAATGGATGCTTAAATTCTCAAGGAGTGGGGAGCAAGAATAAATTTAAGAGATAATGTCAATGACAAATAAAATATCAATAGAATGAAGTAACCCATGAAAGTGATAATTCCTATGCAAGTGCTGAAACTTTACCTTTTTCAGCAAATCATGTGCGCCTAATTTCATACCTGCACACTAATATTTTCATGCATATATTTGTATTTATAAATATTAATATATCAAGATGTTTATCAGTTTGTTTCTTTTCTGGTATACTTATTGTTGGCCTTTATTTGTTAGGTCATGCTTGTGCACCCTGATAAAAACATGGGAAGCCCACTAGCAAATGAATCTTTTATGAAACTTCAATGTGCATCTGAGCTATCCATTCCTTCAAAGTCTAATCTTGGACTTGGCTTAATTGTTCATGTAAACAACCTTGTTTTTAGTTTACGAATCTTGAAATGGAAGTTGTAGTTGTCTACCTAATTTACGATGGTCACAATATTCAGGTTCTTTCTGATTCTATGAAGAAGCGAGACTATGATGAGCAACTAAGAAAGGAAGAATATAAGAATGTATCGCAGAAATCTCCAGATACTCCCCGTTAGGTATGATCAAGTAAATTTGCTTGTTTGTATAACTACAAATCTTACATTTGAAATTATTATACTATCTTTGCAGAACACATTCAAAAGTTAGATGGGAAATTAGGAAGCTAATTTTGAACAATTACTAGTAAACTTAGTTATTTTTATACCTGATTGGAATAATTTAATAATATCACTTTAAATGTATGAAATCCTGTTTTTCGACTTCCATATATCTGAGATCTAGACTTATTCTTGTTGAAGCATACTTTTTCCTTTTTTATGTCTTCACTCTGCTAGATCTGTGTTCCTAGTAGCTATAATATTAATACACCATTTATTTTTGTTTGTGCTTTCAAATATTTTTAATAGTGATGATTATCTTATGCACATTAACAGTAGTTAAGTTATCTCCTATCTGGTTTGTTTTTAGCCTGTGCCAATCCTCAGAGCGAGACCGCTTGAGAGTATGACTGAAAACTTACCTTTTCAGGACCTGTTTTTTATTTCTAAAGAGAAAATAAGGGCCGAAGCTAGGTTTTATTTCTGCCAACTCTTTTGAAGTTATTTTGAACTAGATAGCAATTTTGCTCAATACTTGGATCAAATTAATTAAGAATATTCCGAAACAGCCCCGTACATATCAGCAAAGCAGAAATACTGTAGCTGCCTCTTTTTTTATTTCCACCTCTTGGTTGCATGAAATTCTCCAAATGACATCCCCATTGGTAAAAAAATGCATCTATTAAGATAGATATGTCATGAACAAGAATAGATAGGATACCTGATAAGGTAATCTGCTACAGGTTAATAATATGATTTAAATTTTGTATAAACATGCCTCTCAAATGAGAAGGATAGACCGGATTACTGCTATGAAGAATCAAGACGTATACAGTGCACAAAATGTGGCAATTCACACATTTGGGTTTGCACCAATAGGACCAAGACCAAGGCAAGATAGTGTCAGGTGGGGTTTATTTTGTGTTTGCTTGCTCTCATTCTCTTTCACTATTTTTGCACTTGATATAAAATTATGCTTGTTTTGGATTTAGGATTGCTGTCAATATCATCAAGCCAAGGATGGAGATGGATGGCTTGAATACAGAGGGTCACTTGTGTTTGATCGGCCTCAAAAGGTATACTACACCTTCCAGGAAAATAAGTCATTTAATCGTTTATTTATTTGTTAGCTTTAAAATTTTAATAAATCGAGTATTATACAACTTTGGCTTCTTTTAGAACACCTCTGGTTTAGCATCACTTATTTGCTTTATTACACATCTTTATATTGAATACTACCTATTTCTTTCTTTTTAGGCCTTTATAAATGTGTTTTATTTACTTTGCCAAGTGTTTTACTTGACATTTAGCTGGAGATTCCACGTGCTTTTGTTTGTGCTGAGAGCAGGATCTTTGATGTATCAGAATGGGCTATTTGTCAGGTCAGTGATTTATTCAGAATATGAGCTTGTATTATACTTAGTTCAAGCTGGAACTATAACCTTTCAGTTGTGCACAAAATAAAGAAATACTAATTGAAGGTGAAAAAACAGAAAAGACTATATTTGGTCCTAAGAGATCAATTGTGAAAAGATGGTCTGAATTATGTGATGAAATTCCATATCTGGAATCTAGGGCCTCAGTCCCTTGTGATATTTAGTACATAGATAACACAGTTGACAGAAGTCGATACTACTTTATTTCAGTATTTGGAAACAATAAGCCAAAAGGTATTGCTTTCGTTTTAAATGAACTTATTTGAATCTATGTAGATTAAGAAAAATGACATTTAACTTTTAGATAATTGAACAAGAATATGGAAGTCTTATGGACATATACTCAAAGGTGGAGCTAGTGTATTGTCCGCGCAGGAAAGGGGGATTTAGTCATATACACCCCACTTTCTTATCTATGATTTGTTTCTGTGTAAGAGATTGGACTCGTATTTTGCTGTAGGAGGACGTCTGGTTGGTTCTCGTTCCTTAAATAATTTCCTTTAGCCTCTTAAATTTGTGAGGCGAAGGCCCCCTCTAAGATGAAGACTTTAGCGATGTAGATGTACAAGCCTTTGTATACCAATGTATGTTTCATGTTAGTCTGTGAGTATTCCTAATTATTTCTTCGTTATCCTATTGCATGGTGGCTCTGAAGTTTCTTGTTTTGTGTGTTGGAAGCTTGGAATAGTGTTGGGTGTGTCCTAGGTGGGTGTAGAATCTTCTTGTATGCTATCATGGTTTTTGAGTTTGGAGGGAGGGCAGGAATACAGGATCCTATGGAGGTTTGGGTATCTTGTGGTGCTTTGAGGTATTTGGACGATAAGGATTACCTGTCTTTTGTAGTCAATGTTGCTGTTTGATTGGTTGTGAGATGGGGTCACCTTTATATCATCTTTATGGGCTTCGCTCATTGGCTGGTTAAGGGAGATTCCTTATTCCTATTACCGATTCCCATACGGATTTAAAGGCTGTCTTGCTGTATGATTTTTGTTATATTTTTTCATGTGTTGTTTGATTTGGTGGATTTTCTCATCCTCCTTGGCTTTTGTACTTCCTCTCCTTTATAATAAATCATATTTTTTATCCAAAAATAATAATAAACATATAGTCTTGGAAATCTAAGGCAACCTTTTCTAGTGAACCAAGCTTTGGATGATTATTTGGTGAATTTTAACATTCCAACTTTTCCTATAGTCTTTTTGTGGATTGGATTGGTGCATATCGTAATATGCTGCATTAGTATACAATTGTATTTCTTGCTGTCCTCGTCTTTGTTAAGAGACCCGCTCCCCCCAAAAAAAAAATGAAAAAAATAAATAAATAGATCCGAAGTTCAAACAATGCAAAACTTCAGGATTCTTGTAATCTGGTTACTTGGATACCTTAATTAACATGGACTTTTATCTGTTTCTGTTTTAGTATTTTTTTGGGGTAGATTTTCTCATTTATTATGGGCATACCATTTTTGTTTCCCATGTCAAGATACCTGGGGATTTGGTGTACAACAGATAATTGAACATCGTCCAAGCTTGCACGTAATCATGGTTGGTTTTGGATGCTGAAATAATGGATGAAGACGAAGAGTTTGATATTTGGCTTCAGCAGGCGTTAGCCTCTGGTCTCTTTTTTGAGACCTCAGAACGCAGAAAGAGCTGGAGTCCCTTTAAGTTGCCACAAAAGAAAGGAAGAAACATTGACGATCACCATGAATGTCAATGGACGAACCCCATCCTGCCCCAATCCCATCAACCCAGCTGAGAAAAGAGTAATAGAGAAAATCAGTCAAAACAAAATATCATTGACGAATGGGACTGACGGATTCTTCGACGAGCTTGGCCGGAGATCTAGCCGGGGTCGGGGTTGAGGAAAGTGAAAACAACTAGTTTTTGCCCACATCCTTTAGTGCATGTAAATAATTGGGTAATTTTATGCAGCATCCCCTGTTTCAGAGACCAGCTTTGTCATTGACGGTACGAATTACCAACAATGTTTTGTTGGCAGTTTTGATAAATTGACAAAAAAAAAAAAAAAAGAAGTAAGGGGGAAAGGAAAGGAAAAGTATTTACCAACTCCTGCCAAACTTGGTTTCCAATTTGACCTGTTATGCACATACCAAGTATTTTAGTTATGAAATTAGAGAGTGGATCAGGTTTTTAGTCTAATGGTTAAAATTGAGGTACCTAACTTTTAGGTCTCAAGCTTGTTTGGTTTGAGTTTATTTTTTTCTCAAGTTTGATTAGACCTTGTTTGGTTTGAGTTTATTTATTCATCTTTTAATGAGGTTTGATTGTTTGAGTTTATTTCTTCCTTTTTTAGTGAAGTTCGATTGGATCTTTATATTGAACAGCACCTGTGAATTATGAAATTATATTGTATTTTTAAAAAAAGAATGGTTTTCAAAAAAAAGTTGTGAAACTAGAGACAATTTCTCACCAATCATGATCATTTGGGGCATAAATTTCATCTAGAGGGACATTTTTATAATTAAATAAGAATATTCTCTCCATTATACAATTTTATAATTAATTAAAATAAACTATTCTCTCATTTATATAAAAAAGTCTCATTTATAATATATGCAACTAGGAATGATGTAATTTTATTCTATATTTACCATTAAATATAATGAGTTGTTAATTAATTTATTTATTATTGTTTTTTGTTTGTTTTTTTAAATTTTATATTGAGGGAGTATGATATAATGTCATAATTACCATTACAAATAATGGAATATGATATCTAAAGGTCATATGTCCTCTATCTTAATAAAATATTACTATAAATCAAGAGGGGCAGGTGCCTAATTGTATGCCCATAATATAAGTTGGAGTGGGTAAATTTAATTCCTTTTTAGCAAACCAATACGTGAGTGTCTCGGATCTGTCATTTTTTGGTGCCATCACAAATCTAGACATAGATGATGACAGTGGTGAAAATGTTACATTTCTATTAAATTTTTATTGTTTTGAAACAAATTAAGTTTTATTGTTTTTAAATACTTATAGCAGTTTATGTTTTATTGTTTAAAAGAACTTAAAATAATTTACGTTTTAATGTTTTAGTATTTAAGAACACTTAAAAAATATACGTATAAAAAAATAATTAATTCACATGTCACCCAACTTATTAACATATGGGTTAGGGTCATGAAAGTATTACCCATTAAAAAGGAACAATTACATATTCTAATACATTTTTAAAAATAATTACATCAATAGTGCACTCATATAATATTTACATAACTAATATACTTTCATATTTATTTACAGAATAATACTAGAGATGCAAACTATTCTACAAACATTTTATAAATTGTTGATGTGGCATACTCCACCTCAGCATATTGTGTGGGGCCGAATACTATATTGAAATAATTTGTTGATCAATACGCTGAGGTAGAGTATGCCACATCAACAGTTTGTAAAATGTTTGTAAAATAGTTTGTGTCTGTAGCATTACTCTTATTTACATATTCTAGTGTAATTAGGATTCCTTAATTTAGGGAATTATAATTCAAATAGAATTCCTTAATTTAGGGATTAGTTATAGCTTCTTCTCTCTCTCCTCAAATTATTTAAAAAATTCAACCGAACTCGTGATCAGACTCCCGATCACCGATCCCAAATTCCGGCGACTCATCCCCAAACTCCTTCAAGATCGCCGTCTTCTTCTCCCCGCCCAAATACTCCTCACAAACGTCTCCACCATAATCCTCGAATTCGCCGTCACCACAGAATCCAGTATCATTTTGAAAAATTAACAAGAAGTGAAAATCAATGAAAGCTTCATTTCTGATCGACTTCAAATAGAAATTCAGAAGATTGCAACAAAGCAGTTACCATGAGAAACTTCATGTTTTCGCAATTTTGAAGCATATTTGAAAACTTTCCCACATGATTTACGAACGAAATACTCTTCCGAGCATCAACAAGACCTTTGAAGGAAGGAGGACTCCTCGTGAAATTCCTTCACATGTCTCTTCATGTTACCTTGAAAAGTAAACCTGCGATTGCAATTCACTGAAGGACACTCAAAAAGTTTACCCTGATGCTACAGAAGGTGACGATTTAAGTGGTCCTTCCTTCTGTAACTAGAGTGAATTCAAGCGGTGGTGGCGGTGGATATGAATACTGGATAATGGTAACCAAACCTTCATACCAAGATAACCAAACTGTCATATCAAAGTAACCAATCAACCTCCACACTTTAAATTTTTTTCTTAGTACAATTGGTTACTAAACCTTCAGATCAAGATAAGCAAACCTTCGTACCAAGGTAACAAAACCTTCATACCAAAGTAACTAATTCACATCCACACCTGCATTTTTTCATAGTGCAGTTGATAGCCAAACCTTCAGACCAAGGTAACCAATTCAATTTTATTAAGTTACCAATTTCGTTTGAATGTGATGCAGTTGGTTGCCAACCATTCATACAAAGGTAACCATTTTATTATTTATGAGTAACAAAATAGTTATAAAATTTTTTTTCAGAACATAAAAAGTTACATCTATTTATTTTTAAACTTTTTGTAGGGCGAATCTTCTTCTTATTTTCATTGGGGTTTTGGACAGCGGATATTCGCGGCGGTGTAGTGGTATGGAAGTATGTATGTGATTATGTGCATTATAGAAATGATTTGCAGAATGGCGGAAATTGGCAATGTATAGTGGTGAGTATATGAGGGAGATGAAGATTTGAATTTGAATATTTAAATTTGAATTATAATTTTGAATTTGAATTTGTTTTTGTTGTTAGATCCAAATATTTGAATTTGAATTATTAATTATGGCAGTTATTTGTCCTTGATTTTAGATTTTTTTATTAATGTGAATTGTATTATTTTTGTAATATGGGTCCTAATTACACTCTTTTGATAATTATTTAGTTGATGCACTTTTCTTGTAATTACTTTCTATTTGTTGTATACTTATGTAAAGGATCCCATTAAAAATAGGTCATTTTGACCCGACTTAAAAAATATTGACCCATAACAACTTGATGCGCAAATAGATGAAATAGCAACAAATATAATTTTTCTATCCTACATATTCGTGCAACTCAATTTCATTTAAAAAACTTTATCTCTATCTTTCAACAACTGATCGAGAAGTGATTTAGGAAAGAACTTTAGAATCGGATGCGCTTGCTCAACGAGAAAGACCTTGACCTTACCAACCAAGTCAAAATAAAAAAGACAATAGAGAACGAAAGGAGAAGATAATTTCGTATTTTAGAAAGAAAGGTTAGCTAGCTCGATTTTTTGTCCAATTTACCTTTGAAGCCTAGTTCTCATTTCCTTCGTGTAAGTGAAATCGGTCTTACTTGGATGAATAATCAAATTCTTACTATGGTTAGTATACCGTCGATTGACATTACTTTTATGATTAACATTAATATAATTAGACCGTTTGATATATTAAAATGTATTTTTGATATTTTAAAATTTTCATAAGATAGTAATAATAAAATCATCTTATATAAAATTTGCTAAGATCTATTATCTTACATAGATTTGTGATTAAAAAAATATGTAATAAGTTTGGTTGAATTCAAACATAAAAATTCTTTTGGAAGTTCCTTTTCCTAGGGACACAAATTATACATAAAAAATTGTGCACACAGTATAAAAAAAAGAAAGAAAATAAGGAGCGGAACCTATTTACTATTCATGTGAGGAGAGTCTTGTGAAACTATCAATTTTTCTTGTGAAAATAGCAATTCCCTAAATTTAAACAACTTGTATTTAACCACTTAACGTTCAATACGTTATTAGTCCACAATAAACAATCATATAATCATAACACGCTCAATTACCATGATATCACAATTTCTTTATCTTCACACTCAAGTCTACAACACCACGACGATTGTGTTAAAACATAACAACTAAAACACACATACATGTATAACCACAATCAAATACGCATGTAAGTGAATAAGAAAACGTAATATAACTTACGTCCAACGCTTAATCTTTTCAATTCAGCACGTTTGCCCTCAAAATTGGGTCAGCGTACTACTTCCGTCCCTCGATATGAATAAGACTTCTTATAACTGCAGTTATCATATTTAAATATGATTTAATCTCCTCAAGAATGGGAAATCAAAGTCCATCCCCCATAATGTCAAGTCTCATATTAAATATATTGGCACATGACGTAGGTCCCATCAAATCGTCTGGGCCAACAAGATCATGCCCCAACGAACGACAATGTGGTTTAAAACAAGATCCTTTGTAACTGTACTTGTGTTATGTACTGAGGCTTTGTCAAGAAACTTCCAAATGGTTGAAACTCAGAAGAAAGTTGTAGGTATTACAATTGGGAGGAGATCTGTTAGAAAAATAGAGAAGATGTTATCACAAAAAAAATCTTATATTTCTTGCTTGCTTCGAATGAGTTGAGTACATAGATATTTATAATAATCTCCTAACATGTATAAACCCAAATACATGAATAAGTATTAATGAAAACCAACTCCCTAGACATCTTTTTAACTAGCTTCATGAAACTTCAAATATATGAACCAACAAGTACAAATATTAATTAAAACATAAATATACTAAATACTTAATTATTTGAGGGACAAGTTTACTTTTCAACACCATCTCTTAAACTTGTCACACCAAGTGAGCTATGCAATTTGTAAAATAATTCGACTTTGAGTGGCTTCATAAAAATATCTGCAATTTGGTCTTGACTCTTCACAAACACAAGTTCAACATCTTTCTTTGTAACACATTCTCTTATAAAATGGTACATTGTATCAATGTGTTTGCTTTGGTCATGAAACACCGGATTCTTAGCCAAAGCAATTGCCGACTTGTTATCGATATAAATCTCTGTTGGCTTCTCTCGTTGCAAATTAAGATCTCTTAAAAGATTTCGAAGCCAAATGGCTTGACAAACACAAGATGTAGCAGCAACATATTCCGCTTCACAAGTAGAGAGGGTCACAATAGGTTGTTTCTTTGAGGACCATGTAAATTCCGAATTCCCCATAAAGAAAACAAATTCAGTTGTACTCTTTCTATCATCAACATCACCGACCCAATCGCTATCACAATATCCCTCAAGCTTGAAATTATTTGAAATTGAATAAAATAAGCCAAAATCAAGAGTATCTTTGATGTAATGGAGAATTCGTTTAACAACCTTCAAATGATTCATTGTGGGGATTTCCATGTAATGACTAACAAGGCTAACTCCATATACAATATCTGGCCTTGTGGATGTTAAGTATCGCAAACTTCAAAAAAGACTCTTGAAAAATGTTGGATCCAGCGTATATCTTCCTTTATGCTTTGACAATTTAATACCACATTCAATGGGTGTGCTTACTGTTTTACAACCAAGCATTTTAAATTTCTTAAGAAGGTTTTTAACATATTCTTCTTGAGAAATAAAAATTCCTTCTTTGCTTTGCTTCACTTTATGACCAAGATAGTAAGCCATGAGACCCAAATCCACCATCTCGAACATACAAATAAAACATCGTCATTCTTCAAACATGCTTGGTTTACTTCTGGTAAAAATCAAATCATTAACATACAAGCACACAAATAAAATATCGTCATTCTTTCCAGCCTTCGAATAAACGGCATGTTCATACGGGCATATTTTGAAATCATTGTCTTGGAAATATTTATCAATCCGGCTATTCCAAGCTCTTGGCGCTTGCTTCAATTCGTATAACGCCTTCTTCAATTTCAAAACTTTATCTTCTTCTCCTTTGACAATGTATCCAAGCGGTTGTTCCACGTACACCTCTTCTTCAAGAAATCCATTTAAAAATGCGGATTTCACATCCATTTGGTAAATCAACCAACCATTTTGAGCCACAAATGATACAAGAAATTTTATAGTTTCCAAGCGAGCAACAGGGGGAAATACTTCATCATAGTCAATACCGGGTCTTTGATTGTACCCTTTGGCTACTAATCTTACTTTGTATTTCTCCACTTCATCCTTTGCATTCTTCTTTGTCTTGTACACCAATTTCACCCCAATTGACTTTTGGCCTTTTAGAAGTGTAGTAAGTTTACATGTCTCATTCTTCACAATGGCTTTAATTTCTTCATTCATGGCACTTCTCCATTTCTTGTCCTTGGATGCTTCTTCAAACCCCATAGGTTCACAATCCGCAAAAAGACAAAATAAATCTAAATAATCAATATTTACCTCTTCCTTAGTATCAATAATTTCTTGCACACTTTTCATCTTTTGAGGTCGCTCACTTGAACTTGATTGAGATGAAGGTGGACTAGATTTTCCATTGGATGGTGGTGGAGATGGAGGTGGAGAAATATGATTCCCCATGTGTAAGACTCCAATTTTTTATGAATAAAGATTTAATTTCTCTAAATATTATTTTGAATAATAAGGTGTGGATTTGATATAATGTTATAGTTGTGGGTAATATTTACAAATTTTGCAAAGTAAGCAAGTTGTCATAAAATATTTATTTGGTCGGGGAATATTCGTTTTATCAGGGAATATTCGTACGATGACACAATCATTGGTGAACCCCACAATGGAATTACTATCGGAGTTAGAAAATGACAGAAATATCTTTTTATAAAAATAATAGTGAAAGTTTTACCGTTAAATGTTGAAATACCCGGTGATAAAAGTACAATAATACGTGTGGTTGCATAGTAGCACACGATATTGTACAATATTTTTTTATTATTGATGCTTACGTGAGAAGTCACTCAGCTTTATTCAATTATTGCCACAGTAATTGCTGCATAGTATCTCACGTTATTGATTCAATTATTTTCACAATATTTTATATTATTAAATCAATAATTGAGACGACAAAGTTATTTATATTATTATTTTTATTATTGACAATGTCTAGAAAGTTCTGTCAAGGAAAGGGGTCTGGTCACCTAATTGCGCGCCAATAAGGAGAAATCCTTATCGAAAAGCCCCCTCTTTTCTGGAAATGATCTGATTGTTAATATTGTGAATTATAATATTAATGATGAATTTTTTTAATTAAAGATATGTTTTGTGAAGCCAAGTGAATTGAGATAAATAGAGAGAATTTTTAAGAAGTATTTGTTGTAAATTTAACTTATTATATGGACCCTCACTTACCCATTTTTCAAAATCGCCAGGAGAAAGTTATCTCAGTTCTGTTATATATATATATATATATATATATATATATATAGTATTATATATATATATATATATTATAAGTTTTTTTATGCAAAATATAATATATTATATTTTATTATTTGCATAGTACTGCATAGTAAAATTAAATTTTTTTCAGCATATTGAAATGTCGCCCATGATTTTGGTTACTGTGCAGTCCGTGATTATTTCCTAAATAGTATCCTACCATTCTCCTATAAATAGGATTCTCATTTTAGAAAAGAAAATCACACCAGAATCAGAGAATTCTTCTTCTATAATATTGAGCATATTTCTTTTGATTTTAAGAAAGTTTTGAGTGTAGAAAATAGTGCAAGTTTTTCTTTAAGAATATCTCCGCTGTACCAGTTAGAATTGCTCTCTTTTTTAAGGTAAGGGGTATTATTTATTTCATATTCACTTACGATATTATTTTTTGTATTCGTAAGTAATTTTATTTCCGTTCAATATTCGTAATGAGTAATATTTTTTCCATACTCTGTAGTATGTAAGTAATATTATTTCGTTTCAGATTCCGAATTCTACACTCATTTTGTTAAGTATTGCTTCTATACTCCTTGAAATTAGTAGAATATCCTTGAAATTTGTGCTTCATCTAGTATCTTTTCACGAAAATATTATTTTGAACATTCTTGTTGAATTTTAATCTTTTCATGTCGGGGTACTATTCACGGGGTACTATTCACTCGGGTACTATTCACCCGGGGTACTATTCATGATAAAAATTAATTTCTTTTCTGTCAAAATTATTTTTGATCCAATATTATTCTTGAATTTTACTCCACAAAGCAGTATCATGTTGATAATTTGGACATTATTGAATTCTGGATAAATTGAATTATAAATCTTTAAAATTTATCTTTGCTCTCATTTAATTGAATTCTTATATCATTGTCATCATCATCATGCTTATATTGTGATGAAAGTCATCTTTGGCCCGTAGTGCATAGATGGACTGTTGATTGGTATGATTATGACCAGGAAATTATGTATCGGTATAATCATGACCTGTAATGTTACAAATGATGTGTTAAAAGTCCTCATTGGTCCGTAATGCATTGATGGAAAGTTATCGGTATGATCATGATCATGGGTTCTCTTCGTCCAAGGGTGCAAAGATGAATTGTTGTTTGGCATGATCAGGACCACTGGTGATAATAATGAATATCCTTATCCCGTAGTGCATGGATAATTCGTGGATGTGATAATAATGGATATCCTTGGCCTGTAGTGCATGGATAATTTCATGGATGTGATATTAACGAATATTCTTGGCCCGTAGTGCATGGATAATTCGATGATGTGGATTATTTATTGAGTTGTGTTACAGTGATAAAATATTGATGATGAACGTTTAAATCATAGAAAATAGTAGATATCATGCTCTACTTGACTCATCTAATGGATTGCTTGTTCCACTGCAGTTAAACTTGTTGTCTATTGTATTCTATCAGTTTTTATACTATTGAAGGCTAAGGATAATTTATTCTGCATTATCTTAGTCATAATATTCTTTACTGGGATAGTTGAACTCATCATTTTCTTTCATTGTTCTCTTCAGAAAATGAGAATATAGCTGGGACTAGTCGGGGAATGGAGTGATAGTCCAAGATGGTGGCTATAGTAGTCCTCATTATTCTATGAAATAGTGTGATAATAAATATAATGAGGACTCCATTTGAGTTTGGATATTGTCAACGAGACAATATTCGTGTTAAAACTCTCAACTACATTTTGTCGTATTGTATAAATGAAGTTTGTATTTAAATTCTATACCATGTATTTGGCGACTCAGAATGGGTTGTGTATACCTATTTTTGAATGGGTTGGTATCAAAGCTAGGATATGTGAAAGTAGTATGCTTTACAAGCCAATCGTGTTTGATGATAAAGCATATACTTTGTAACAATCTTATTCATTTATTAATAAAAAGTATTAATTTATTAAAGGCTTTTAATTATCTACATGATCTTTGTTTTATAATATGTGATAAACCCATAGTTTTAAGCAATGCTTTTAGAATAATGATGATGATCATTCTAATGAGATCTAAATTCTTAGAAAGCTTAAAACTAAAATAGTTCCCAATCATTGGATTACTAAATGGGGATTAGTGAATCCGGATAGATCGGGTACATACGTTGCTTGCTTTCATTGGATGAGGATGATTGATCTCATGATCATTTGTGTGGAGACACTAAAGCAAGTATGTAGGTGCTTATTAGAGAATAAGTTCATCGAACGTGGCTCGCTAAGGAATACCTAATGGAGTTTTATTTACTCGTCAATAGGAATTTCAGTAGTGATAGTAAGACAAGTAATCCTTGGACTTGAGATCATCATAGTATCTTGATGTATGATGAGTTATACTTTGACTTATTCCTTAAGACCCTTAGGGTATATCAAAGGGTATGCTTGGGTATAATAAGTTATACATGGAGATAATGTATGATCAATAAAGAATCTACCACTTCTAATAAAAGAAGAGAAATGTCCTATGTGATTCGATAAATGACAACCTAGTAGTCCTTGGTTAAGGCGTAATGAAATTAGAAAGGAGTTTCTAATTTGCATTATTTGAGTTGTGCATTTAAGAGTCGAAATACATATAATTAAATAAAATAAGACTTGTGGTAATTCCATGTCTTATATTTAATTGGGACATCAGTATGGTGGAAGGATTGAATTGTCACGGTAACTATTTACTCAAAGGTTCTTTAATGATTAATGTTGAAATCTATATTATCCGGAAAGTCGTTGATCGCTAGGGAGGCTTATCCCTATTGTAGAATAAATATTATTTAAATAAATTAATTGTTTAATTTATTTATTTAAATAAGATTAGAATTGTTCTAATTGATTTATTCACAACCTAGGTTTAATATGGAGAACCTAAAAGGGTCACACCATAAAAGGAAGAATAATTATTTAAGAAGTTAATGGCATAATCGTAATAATATGTTAAGTATATTTAATTTAATCTATGGTGATAGAATAAATTAAATAGCTTAATATTTATTATTTAATATTTTAGAAATATTAAATATAAATTAATAAGAGAGTCTTATTAATATTATTACAATTATTATTATTTTAATTTTTAAAAGAGTTTAGGAATTAATTTAATATAAGTACTCTCATTTATTCCTAATTGGATTAGAAAGAAAATTAGTTAAAGGAGTTTAATTAATTATCCCTAATAAGATTAGGGGAGCTTAATTAATTAAAAGAATTTAATTAATTAAAACCCAATTCCTTAATTGTTAAGGTGGGTTGCCCACATCTATAAATAAGAGGAGTCTTATTATGGGTGGTATGGGTTGTTGATTTTAACAACTACGTAATAATTCCAAGTTGTTGGGAGTACACCTTTTCTATAGAGATAGAAAAACTAGGGTTTAGCCAACCAACCCCTTCTTCTTTGAATTTTCTTCTTCCTTGGTGGATCACCTCAGAGGCCAAACATTTGGGTGGCTAACGTTGATCAAAGGAAGGAACCAAACCCGGTGGATTCAAGATTGAACGCGAAAGGATTTGGAGGTGAACTTGCACCGAGGAAGCTCGATCTTGAGGGTATGATTTATTCTTTATCTTTTCGTTTAATTAATAATTGTGCATAAAGGGTGATCCGGGTATATGGTTTGTAAATTTTTAAACTCGATTTTATCTCGCTCGCTTAATTTTATGCAATTTGATTGCGTTATGAATATTACAAACCTAACGATTGGTATCGAGCCAAACCTTTATGCGAATTATTAATTGTTCGATTTGATATGTATGTTGATATGTGTTTAGAACAATTTTATCAGGCATAATTTTATCAGTATAAAATTTATTAAAAAAAAAAAAAAAAATAGTTTGAAAAGGATTTGGTGCAGTAATGTATATTAATACTTAAATCGAGGGAATTAAGTTGCTAACTTCCTAAATCAAATAATGGTTGTTGGTTATTTAATGTTGCACGAATCAAGGAAACATGAATAACTAAGCAATGACTTTTTTTTTTTTAAAAGCAATACGCTTTTTTTTTTTTTTTGAAAATAAGAGAGTTAGCGAGGATATCACATATATTATTCTCCTTTCTAAGTTCGTATTTAAAAAGTCATTGTACGGAAATATAAAGAAAGGTTAGCTTTTTTTTTTAAAAGAGATGATACTTAGTTATTTATATATATATATATATATATATATATATACATATATATATATATATACTATATATATATATTATTCTTAATTATTTTATAATTAAAATAAAATGTTTATTTTAATTTTAAAGTAAAAGTTTATTTTAATATTAAAATAAAAAGAGTTTATTTTAATTTTAAAATTGAATATTATATATATATATAATTATTTTAATCTTAAAATTAAAGTTTATTTTAATTTTAAAATAAAAGGTTTATTTTAATCTTAAAATAAAAAGGTTTATTTTAATTTTAAAATTAGAATTTCATGCTAACTAATTAGAGTTGGAATTGGATTCCATGATAACTAATTGGAGTTGAAATTGTATTCCATCTTTCCTTAAATAAAGGAGTTTATTTAGATATGAAATTAGATTTCATATTATTCAAAATAAAGGAGTTTATTTATGAATAGAGAAAGATATCCGTGTTTCCTTTAATAAAAGATTTTTTTTATATGGAATTGGATTCCATAATTAATTAAAATAAAAGAGTTTATTTTAATTGAAGTTTTTTTTATTACATTGAATTGGATTCCATAATTAATTAAAATAAAGGAGTTTATTTTGATTAAAATTTTGATTAAAATAAAATAGTTTATTTTATTCAAAAATTAGATAAATTAAAATAAAATAGTTTTATTTTGATTTAAATTTGGATTAAAATAAAGGAGTTTATTTTAATTCAAAATTAGATTTTATACTAACTAAATTTGCCCATTAAATGATATCAATATATATATATATATTAAATGTTTATTATTCATGAGATGAATGTTATTTATTGATGCATATGGTGATGTGTATGATAATAAATGGGATTGATTATGGACTATTGACCAATGCGATTGGATTTATTTTAGTTGGATGCATGAATATATGAGTTTTATTAAATGGGGTCTCGTACCTTGCCTTCTCTAATTTTTCTTAATGTAAATTCTATCTCTCTCCTATGTATGTACTTTTCCTCGATCACGATCAAGGTTTCTATTTATTTTAAATAGTTTTGTAATAGGAATAGTTAGAATTAATTTTGAAAAATTGGAGATCAAGGAGTAAGGAGCGCTTGAAGACCCGGATTTGTAATGGAGCAGGGTTTAAATGTAATAGTTACATTTAAATATTATTTCTCGCACCCCAGGGTTTGACCTTTTTGGTTCACTTGGTGGCTCTAGTGAACTAAACTAGAATAAAAGTCCATAATCAATCCGGGTAGAATATAGTATTCTATATATATGTGCACGCGTATACTATATATATTATATATTATGCAAACATGCTTCGCATGTTCATTAATACGACGCGTATTTTATATATATATTTGCATGCGCGCTAAACAAGATGAGACAAATTAATAACAACCCTCAATTTTTATATTAAGTCCTAAGCGTTCAAAGATATTTGGAATATCGAACGTCATTTCAAGCATGATAAAATTAATAGAGTATTAAATATTTAATATGAGTTTGTTGTGTCACCACAAGGCAAGTATTAAGTATTTAAGATGTTAATTTATCACATTTGATGCTTATAAAGAAAATTGAACAATATTGTTTTGTTGTGTCACCACAAGGATGATATTTTCTTTTTTGAATATATGGAGTGCTAGGTCGGACTTAACTTGGATAATTTTGATTCTGGATGTGCCACCACTTGATCAAAATAATCTAAGAGGCAAAATACAAGGAGTCAGATAGTTGATGTAATTGACAAAAGTTATCTACCTATTTATTTATATATAGTTTGTTGTGTCACCACAAGGCTATATACATTTGAAATGGGATCCTTATTCTCACTAGCAAATCTTTAATTAGATATTTTAGAACTATATATATTGAGGGTAATATAGTTTGAAAAAATAGTGGGAGATACCAATTTAAAACAAGACCTAAATTATTTTGGTAATTAATAATAGAATGTATGTTAAAATGTTGTTAATTACAAATTCATTTTTTACGTAATTTTACAATGTCTAAAATTACTATCATGCGAAGCATATTAGATGCTAAATTAACTTGGCCAAATTAAAGCAGATTGGTTAAGGAATTTGAGAATAGTTCTCATAGTTGAAAAGCTATCTTATGTCCTTAATACGCCTATCCCTCAAGAATGGTTGCGCATAATGCCTCCGAGGAAGACATTGCTACTTTTAGAAAGTGGCAAGATGATGCACTGATTGGCTCAATGCATCATGCTCAGATCATCTATGTAACGAGCTTCAGCACAAGCATGAAACTATGGATGCTTCTACTATACTCCCGCACGTCAAGTAGTTGATGGTGAGGAAAGTAGGACCGATAGATATCGAGATATTCAAGGAGCTCTTCCGATCTAGAATGGCCAATGGCACTATAAGATGCATAAAAAAGTTCTTAACATAATCAATTTGATTGATCAATTAGACAACTGGTTTTGTCATGGATGGAGAGTTGAGCCAAGATTTGATCTTGCACTCACTCCGGACTCCTTTCATTAATTGTTGTGAATTTTTCATATGAACAAGCTAGATATCTCACCTCATTGATTTGCTTAACATATTGAAAAATGATGAGAGTCACTTTCCAACCAAGAAAGACCATGTCTTATTGGTAGGGGCCAAAGAATCTTTTGAAAAGAAGAACGATTCAAAGAAGGTAAAAAGAAAGGCGTAAACAAAGGATAATAAGAACAAAACTGATACGGATAGCAAAGGAGCTTGCTTCCACTGCAATAAGCCTGGACACTGGAAAGAAACTGCAAGAAGCATCTTGCAGAGGCTAACCAAAGAAGCTTAGTGAAGTTTCTGTTACAATACAGTTTTTGTTCATGATTGAAATAAATTTTTCTTTAAGTCAAGGTTCTACTTGGGTATTGGATACCGACTTTGGTTATCATAAATATAGATTTATGAAGGGACCAAGCAGAAGTAGAAAGTTAAACAAAGATAAGTAATCCTATGTGCGGGAAATGTAGCAAAGGTTGCCATATTAGCCATAGAAACTTATAGTTTAGCAATGCCTACGGGCAAATCTATTAAGTCAATAAGTTGTTATTGTATTCGGTTCTTGTTAAAAATATTATTTCAATTTTATTGTTGGACAATGAAATCTTTGGTATTATAATTAAGAACAATTGTTGTTCTATTTATAATAATAATATTTTGTATAGAACTGGAATATTACTTAACGGATTTTGTATACTTGACTTACTTGAAAATAATTTTGCATATTGAACAAACTAGTATAAGAAAAGGAGATGATCATTCAAAGAGTTGAATGTATGTATTTGTTGAAATACAAGTGTGAATTATTTGAAAGGTTCAAAGAATTCAGAAGTGAAACAAATTGGCAAAGTATTAAGATTCTTTGATTAGATCAAGGAATAAATACTTGTGCAATAAGTTTCTAGATCATCTCAAATGGTTTTTCTCATAATGGACACCTCATGATACGTAATAATTGATTGATGTATCTGAAAGGAAAAATCGTACCTTGTTGGACATGGTGCGGTCCATAATGATTTTACCGACATTCCAAAGATTCTTCAGGTCATATCTCTAGAAATGGTCAATATATCTGTGAAAAGGTAATCTCTAAATCCATTCCCCCAAGACTCCATAAAAGTTATGGATGGGGAGGATTCCTAATCTTAAGTATGTTAAGATAAGGGTTGTCCAACTTATGTGAAAAGGTTTCAAAAGGATAAGCTTGGGACAAGATTTGACAAGTGTCGATTTGTGGGACATCCTAAAGTAAGTTTAGGTATATGTTCTATAATTCTACTTAGCAAAAGGTGTTTGTTATGAAACACGCGCTTTCTAAGATAAAGGTGTTTATCATTGAAAGGGCTAGTGGGAGGATAATAGATCTTAAAGAGTTCAAGAACCACAAAACACTATAAGTCAAATAAGAGGGACTCGTAGATGAATTCTATTGCACCTCACAAACCTAATCAGAACTGAATAGTACCAAAGATACCTAGGAGGTATGGATTCATCATAGATGATGATGATGAGGTACACATCATAGAAGATGATGATCCGAGTTACATTCGATGAGGTAAGACTTTAGTGTGTGTACAAAAGGGTCATTGGGAGCGTCTTGAAATTTCTAGTATTATATGTTGATATACTACGGATAAAGAATGACATACCAATGCTACAATCAGTAAAGATGAAGTTGTCTAAACAATCCTCCATGAATGATTGGGAAGAGTATCATTATTGGGGATGCAATCTATATAGATAGATTTAAGAGGATGCTCGACTTAACCCAAGGAACGTATATTCATTTGATGCTAAAGTCGTTTAGTATGGCAAACTCAAGAGATGTCTCATGTCGATGAGCCATGGAGTGTATCTCTTAATAGTCCCCATAGACTCCAAAGAAGAGAGATTGCATGAGTGACAATCATGTATGCAATGAAATGTACGAGACCTAATGTTGATCATCATATTGGAGAAGATCATCAGAAGATGTTGAAAACATCTTAAAGTTCTTAGGCACTAAAGATGTGAGCATACATGGTGGGTCTAAATTAAAACTAGAGGGCTTAACAGACTCAAGTTTTTCGATGACACAAGATGATGTAAAATCCACTTTAAGGTAAAAGCGTTATCTTGAAGCAAGTGGTGCAGTTGAATTGGAAAGGTTCCAAATAGAAAAAGAGTTCTTTGGTTTAGTGATAAAGACAAAGTATATAGCTATAAATGAAGTCGCAAGTTGATTGTTTGGATTAAAAGTTCATTACGTAACTAGAATGGTTCTAAGTCTCATCTTGGATCTAAACACGTGTGTTGTGGCACTTTCATTTGATTATTAGAATCATGAAAGATGGGAAATCACTATAGAGATAGTGGACTCTCATGAACAACATTACATATCCATTAACTAAAGCTTATCCAACAATGAGTAATAATCGTCACTTAGAGAAGAAGAGTATGAGATACCATGGCGATTGGCTTTAGTGCAAGTGGGAGATTGAAAGTAGTATGCACACAAGCCAATCATGTTTGATGATAAAGCATATACTTTGTAACAATCTTATTCATTTATTAATAAAAAGTATTAATTTATTAAAGGCTTTTAATTATCTACATGATCTTTGTTTTATAATATGTGATAAACCCATAGTTTTAAGCAATGCTTTTAGAATAATGATGATGATCATTCTAATGAGATCTAAATTCTTAGAAAGCTTAAAACTAAAATAGTTCCCAATCATTGGATTACTAAATTGGGGATTAGTGAATCCGGATAGATTGGTACATACGTTGCTTGCTTTCATTGGATGAGGATGATTGATCTCATGATCATTTTGTGTGGAGACACTAAAGCAAGTATGTAGGTGCTTATTAGAGAATAAGTTCATTTGAACGTGGCTCGCTAAGGAATACCTAATGGAGTTTTATTTGCTGTCAATAGGAATTCTGTAGTGATAGTAGTACAAGTAATCCTTGGACTTGAGATCATCATAGTATCTTGTGTATGATGAGTTATACTTTGACTTATTCCTTAAGACCCTTAGGGTATATCAAAGGGTATGCTTGGGTATAATAAGTTATACATGGAGATAATGTATGATCAATAAAGAATCTACCACTTCTAATAAAAGAAGAGAAATGTCCTATGTGATTCGATAAATGACAACCTAGTAGTCCTTGGTTAGGCGAATGAAATTAGAAAGGAGTTTCTAATTTGCATTATTTGAGTTGTGCATTTAAGAGTCGAAATACATATAATTAAATAAAATAAGACTCGATGAAGAATTCCATGCCTTATATTTAATTGGGACATCAGTATGGTGGAAGGATTGAATTAGACGGTAACTATTTACTCAAAGGTTCTTTAATGATTAATGTTGAAATCTATATTATCCGGAAAGTCGTTGATCACAGGAGGCTTATCCCTATTGTAGAATAAATATTATTTAAATAAATTAATTGTTTAATTTATTTATTTAAATAAGATTAGAATTGTTCTAATTGATTTATTCACAATAGGTTTAATATGGAGAACCTAAAGGGTCACACCATAAAAGGAAGAATAATTATTTAAGAAGTTAATGGCATAATCGTAATAATATAGTTAAGTATATTTAATTTAATCTATGGTGATAGAATAAATTAAATAGCTTAATATTTATTATTTAATATTTTAGAAATATTAAATTAAAATTAATAAGAGGAGTCTTATTAATATTATTACAATTATTATTATTTTAATTTTTAAAAGAGTTTAGGAATTAATTTAATATAAGTACTCTCATTTATTCCTAATTGGATTAGGAAAGAAAATTAGTTAAAGGAGTTTAATTAATTATCCCTAATAAGATTAGGGAGCTTAATTAATTAAAAGAATTTAATTAATTAAAACCCAATTCCTTAATTGTTAAGGTGGGTTGCCCACATCTATAAATAAGAGGAGTCTTATTATGGGTGGTATGGGTTGTTGACTTTAACAACTACGTAATAATTCCAAGTTGTTGGGAGTACACCTTTTCTATAGAGATAGAAAAACTAGGGTTTAGCCAACCAACCCCTTCTTCTTGAATTTTCTTCTTCCTTGGTGGATCACCTCTAGAGGCCAAACATTTGGGTGGCTAACGTTGATCAAAGGAAGGAACCAAACCCGGTGGATTCAAGATTGAACGCGAAAGGATTTGGAGGTGAACTTGTACCTGAGGAAGCTCGATCTTCAAGGGTATGATTTATTCTTTATCTTTTCGTTTAATTAATAATTGTGCATAAAGGGTGATCCGGGTATATGGTTTGTAAATTTTTTAAACTCTGATTTTATCTCGCTTCCGCTAATTTTATGCAATTTGATTGCGTTATGAATATTACAAACCTAACAATATGATCCCTGACTGAGATTTAAGGCTAGAACTAGAAGGGGAGAGACATGTAAATCCTTCGCTAGTATGACCTACCTAAGCTTAATTGATATTTAATTGGTCGGTCAGAATATAGGGATAATATGTGGCATGTCAATTAACCCTTATTTTGTGGCAGTGTTTGAAAATGACATCAGAAAATGTTGAGATAATCAATGGAGCACATGAGACCGTTGAGTCACCAACGATCAATAACCAGGATAATGTGCATCAGGAAGGCAATAATCCTCAAGTAAACAACAACAATGACCAAATGATGAACGATGAGATGTTCAGTCTTTCTGCAATTCATGGAACATCAGGAGAGAGAGACTTCTGTTCAAAATGAAGGTGAAAACATTGGAAACTCACGGATGGTCACTGCTAAGTAGTTCAAGGAGCTGGGACCACCAGAGTTTTTAGGAACCAGAACCACTTAAGGCAGAGACGTGGATAAAGCAGATCACCTAGATATTTGATTTCTTGGGATGCTCCGAGGAGCAAAAGGTTCTTTTTACCACCTTCATTTTGCGAGAGAGGCAGATTACTGGTGGGAATCTGTAAAGCGAACTCATCTTTCCGCACTGAAGATGTCTTGGGAGAAGTTCTAGGAATTATTCAATGACAAGTACTTTCCTAAAAGTATTCTTCACATGAAGGAGGTGGAATTCATCAAGATGGAGCAAAACAATATGACCGTATCGCAGTATGAGGCTAAGTTTACGAAGTTATCCCGGTTTGCATCCCATTTGGTAGATAATGAGGAGCGTATAATGCGAATGTTTCTAAGAGGTTTAAAACCTGAAATACGTCAATATCTCATTTCTTACTAACTTTTTTTATATTCAGATGTTGTGAATAAGGCTCAGTTATTGGAGCACGATAATGAGTCAACCCAATCAAAGGACAATGACCAACAACACGATAATAATCGTACCGGTGGCAACGTCCATCGGAATAATGATAACCATCTTGGAAGAAATTATCATGTCAGAAATGGTAACCACTTCGGTGGTAATCATGGCCAAGATAATAGGAAAGGTGAACTAAATGGGAACAACTTTAAGAAGAGAAGATTCAACAATGACAACGTAAAGACGTCGGTAGCAGCAGCAACACCCATTTCCAAGGAAGAAGAACGACCACTGGTTGTATGCTACAAATGCGGACAGGAGGGACACATCCTTCCAAACTGTACGCAGCAACCCAAAGCATGTTTCAAGTACGAAAGAGAAGGTCACCTAACTCGATTTTGTCGTTTAGTGAAGTCAAGTCCAGCTGGGATGGTGACGCCAAAGGATGTCCTAGACAAGTCAAAGTCGATAGTTTAAGAGAGTGCGTTTTTTGTGACGAGGAACCCGAACAAAGTTATCATGGGTAAGCTAATCATAAACTCTTACAAAGTATATACCTTATTTGATACCGGTTCTACCCATTCTTTTATTTCACCTACTTGCGCTCAACGTTTAAGTTTTGACTCCTGAGAAATTAGACTTTGACTTATTTGATAAAACTCTGTTAGGAGAAACCTTCGTTACCTCCACTGTTTATAAATTTTGTTTGATTCAAATCGGCACCCTCACGTTACCTGTCGATCTTATCTCTTTGAAAATACTTGCATTTGATGTGATTTTAAGGATTGATTGGTTAATTACTTATCATGCTAAAATTGATTATTTTCGTAAGGTTGTTAGCATATTCCTAACCAACCTATTATGCGAATTCAAGCAACTAAACCACTAAAGTCAATCACTGCCATATTAAGCTATAAAGCCATTCATTTATTAAAAAACGGATGTCAAACTTTCTTAGCCATGTCACGGATTTAAAACAAAAATATGTCAGATTTGAATGATATTTCTATTGTTATTAAATTTCCTGACGTATTCCCTGAAAACTTCATGGTCTACCCCCAGAGCGTGAAATTAAATTTTGTATTGACCTTGAAAATGGTACAAAACCCATTTCTAAAACCTCAAATATTTCTTCAACTAAAACGAACGTATCATGCGCCAAAGACGTTGGCTCGAGTTGTTGAAAGATTATGACCATACCATTCAATACCATCCTAGAAACACGAACGTGGTAGCTGACGCGTTGAGTAGAAGATCGTATGCGGGTACAAGTGCGATATTGTCGAACACAAAGACCCATTTCATATGACTTACAAATGATGGAGATATAGTTAAAGACTCTAGTGACCCACGTGATAATGTCAAATATACTAGTAAAATCGACTTTAATTGTCAAAGTACAAGAATGTGTTATTTCAGAAGTAAGAGTCGATGAAAAGAGGAAATCTCAACCCTCGATGTGTTGGTCTATTTGAAATCCTCGACCGAGTAGGAACTGTGGCCTATAGACTCGCCTTACCACTAAGTATATCTCGTGTTCATAACGTTTTTCACATATCTATGTAACATAAATATGTGGAAGACCCGAACCACATTATTGAATTAGAACCAGACAAGATAGCGGAAGATTTAACGTATGAAGAGGTACCTGTTAAAATCTTGGATAAGAAGGAATATATTCTACATTCAAAGGTTATACCTCAAGAGTTAGAATATGAAATAAAAATAAGGTATCCTCACCTCTTCGGCCACCAGGTACGTACCCTAATTTTGAGGATGAAATTTCATAAGGAGGGGAGGTTGTAAGACCCCAACTTTTTATGAATAAAGATTTAATTTCTCTAAATATTATTTTGAATAATAAGGTGTGGATTTGATATAATGTTATAGTTGTGGGTAATATTTACAAATTTTGCAAAGTAAGCAAGTTATCATAAAATATTCGTTTGGTCGGGGAATATTCGTTTTATCGTGGAATATTAAATGACGACGCAAGACAATCATTAGTGGACCCCACAACGGAATTAATTATCGAGTTAAAAACGACATAAATATCTTTTTATAAAAATAACGGCAAAAGTTTTACCGTTAATCATTGAAATACCATTGATGATAAAAGTACAATGAATACGCGTGATTGCATAAGTAGAAGTATTACCAGTATTATATGTAATCTTTGATTATTAATGCTTACGTGAGATGTCACTCAATTTTATTCAATTATTGCCACAATAATTGCTGCATAGTATCTCACATTATTGATTCAATTATTGTCACAATATTTTATATTATTAAATCAATAATTGAGACGACAAAGTTATTCATATTATTATTTGCATTATTGATAATGTCTAAAAAGTTCTGTCGAGAAAAAGGGTTTGGTCACCTAATTGCGCGCCAATAAAGAGAAATCCTTATCGAAAAGCCCCCTCTTTCTTGAGAATGATCTGGTTGTTAATATTGTGAGTTATAATATTAATGATGAAAAAAATATTATTAAAAATGTGTTTTGTGAAGCCAATTGAATTGAGATAAATAGAGGGGATTTTATGAAGTATTTGTTATAAATTTGGCTTATTATATGAACCCCCACTTACCCATTTTTCAAAATTATCGGGAGAAAGTTATCTTAGTTTTGTTTTATATATATAAGTATTATATATATATATTATAAGTTTTTTTATGCAAAATAGAATATATTATATTTTATTATTTGCATAGTACTGCATAGTGTTGCATAGTAAAATCAAAAATTTTCAGCCGATCGAAATGTCGCCCGTGATTTTGGTTACTGTGCAGTCCATGATTATTTCTTAAATAGTATTTTTCCATTCTCCTATAAATAGGATGCTCAGTTTAGAAAAGAAAATCACACCAAAATCAAAGAATTCTTCTTCTATAATATTGAGCGTATTTCTTTTGAGTTTAAGGAAGCTTTGAGTGTAGAAAATAATGCAAATTTTTCTTCAAGAATATCTTCGCTATACCAGTCAGAGTTGCTCTCTTTTTTAAGGTAAGGGGTATTATTTATTTCATAGTCACTTACAATATTATTTTTTGTATTTGTAAGTAATTTTATTTTCATTTAATATTCGTAAGAAATAATATTTTCTTCCATACTCTGTAGTATGTAAGTAATATTATTTCATTTCAGATTCCAAATTCTACACTCATTTTGTTAAGTATTGCTTCTATACTCCTTGAAATTAATAGAATATCTTTGAAATTTGCGCTTCATCTAGTATCTTTTCACGAAAATATTATTCTGAACATTCTTGTTGAATTTTAATCTTTTCATGCCGGGGTACTATTCACACGGGTACTATTACTATTCATGACAAAAATTGATTTCTTTTCTGTCTAAATTATTTTTGATACAATATTATTCTTGAATTTTACTCCACAAAGCAGTATCATGTTGACAATTTGGACATTATTGAATTCTGGAAAAATTAAATTATAAATCTTTAAAATTTATCCTTGCTCTCATTTAATTGAATTCTTATATCATTGTCATCATCCTCATGCTTATATTCTGATGAAAGTCATCTTTGGCCCGTAGTGCATAGATGGACTGTTGATTGGTATGATTATGACTAGGAAATTATGTATCGGTATAATCATGATCTGTAATATTACAAATGATGTGGTAAAAGTCCTCATTGGCCCGTAGTGCATTGATGGACAGTTGTTGGTATGATCATGACCATGGGTTCTCTTCGGTCAAGGGTGCAAAGATGAATTGTTGTTTGACATGATCATGACCACTGGTGATAATAACGAATATCCATGGCCCATAGTGCATGGATAATTCATGGATGTGATAATAATGAATATCCTTGGCCCGTAGTGCGTGGATAATCATGGATGTGATACTAATGAATATCCTTGACCCGTAGTGCATGGATAATTCGATGATATGAATTAGTTATTGAGCTGTGTTAGAGCGATAAAATATTGATGATGAACTTTTAAATCATAGAAAATAGTAGATATCATGCTCTACTTGACTTATCTAATGGATTGCTTGTTCCGCTGCAGTTAAACTTGTCGTCTATTGTATTCTATCAGTTTTTATACTGTTGAAGGCTAAGGTAATTTATTCTGCATTATCTTATTCATAATATTCTTTATTGGGCTAGTTGAGCTCGCCCTTTTCTTTCATTGTTCTCTTCAAGAAATGAGAATATAACTGGGACTAGTTGGGGAATGGAGTGATGGTCCAAGATGGTGGCTATAGTAGTCCTCACTATTCTATGAAATAGTGTGATAATAAATGTAATAAGGACTCCATTTGAGTTTGGATATTATCTCCGAGATAATATTCATGTTAAAACCCTCAGCTACGTTTTGTCATATTGTATAAATGAAGTGTATTTAAATTTTGTACCATGTATTTGGCGACTCAGAATGGGTTGTGTATAACTATTTTGGTGGCGTCACACCATGACCGGTTCTCATTATTGCGCTTCCTCGTTAATGAAAGGAAAGAAATTATAATTTTCCTCCGAAATATTCCAATCCCACAAGCTTTCTTCATCAAATTTCACATATCTACTTATCACAATTTTGTCATCACAATTTTGTCGTTGCTTGGATTGTACAATTTGTAGCCTTTGGATCTTGCATCATGACCGATGAAAATATGTTTCTCACTTTTATCATCTAGTTTTAACCTCTTCCCATCTGGTACATGCATATAAGCAATACTCCCAAAAACACACAAATGAGAAACACTTGGCTTTCTCCCATTCCATGCTTCTTGTGGTGTCATGTCTTCAACACCTCTAGTCGGGCAATAGTTTGGCAAATAGGTGACACAATAAATAACTTCGACCCAAAATTTTCTTGGCATTTTCTTGCTCTTTAACATACTTCGAGCCATGTTAAAGATGCTTCTATTTTTTCTCTCCGCCACCCCATTTTGTTCTGGCGATCTTAGAACTGTTAAAGGATGACGAATTCCATTTTTTCATAAAATAATTTAAATTTATTTGATGTGAACTCGCCCCCTCTTAGGGGTGAAAATGAGTCGAATATCAGCGAACACTCTAATGCTCAAATTCGGCTCAACTCGGAAAAATTGAGCTCGAATTCGATAAGGAGTTTCTAATTTTACGCCAAATTCGACTCAGATCATTACTCGGACCTACTCGGCTCGTAAGTACTCGACTTGTTTACAAAATGAGTTACTCAGGAGCCTTCAAATCGAGTTTCAAATATGAACCATTTCACTTAATACTGAACCACTACATACTAAATTGATTATTGAACTAATGTTTATATATAAAAGTCTTTTACTTTTATTTATGTAAAGAAATTCCAAAGAATGTAATAAGAATTGACAATCAATTCACTAATTTATTCAAGTACAAGCTTACACAATTTAATACTACACTTTATAAATTATAAATATTGATACAAATATCACATATTTAGCTTGTTAGTATGGATCAGACCAGTATTCGAATATGATCCATCGAGCAGGTATTGAGTATGGTTCGAGAAAAAATAAAATACTCGAACCCTAATCTGAGCGAATACTGGTATACTCGAATTCGACTCGTGTATCATTAAACAGAAAATGAGTATTGATCATATTCGACTCCAATCAACTTCGAATTCGAGCTTTGGATCATATTTTTAAACCGATCTCGAGTCGAGTTTCGAGCTACTCTGCTCGGCTAACACCCCTACCCCCTCTATCCGATCAAATGACCTTGATATTATACCCACTATGCTTCTCCACAAGAGCCTTGAATTTTTTAAAAGCTCCAAACACCTCCGATTTTTCTTTGAGAATATACACGCATGTCTTCCTACTAAAATCATCGATAAAGAGGAGAAAGTAATTATTCTTACCAAATGATGACAAATGAATAGGACCACACACATCCGAGTGCACAAGTTCCAAAGGCATGGTTTCTCTAGTTGTTGACTTTTTTGGAAAACTTTCCCGAGATTGTTTGCTAAAAAGACACCCTTCACAAATTTGATCGGGGTGGCGAATTGAAGGCAACCCTTTCACCATCATCTTCTTCGACAAAACTTCCAAACCACCAAAATTTAAGTGCCAAAGCCAAGAGAAATCTTTAAAACAAGCTTTTAAACATTTTGCCATATATTTTAATATTCAATAAGAACATTTGATTTCTTGTCATAGGCACCTTCACTAGTAAATTTTTTGATTAATCTCTTATTGAAAGATTAGAATCTTTCATCAAAATATCATAACCTTTCTCTAAGAGCTGCCCCAAACTTAAAATAAACATAATAAATTTTTGAAATAAATTGGTGCCTCCCATCCTTTAAGCGAATCAAAATTTTACCTTTTCCTTTAACTGAAATTTTTGACGAGTCTCCAAAAGTGATATTTTCACATACAGATTTATCAGGCTCAACGAACATATTTTTCCTTCCACACATATGATTGCTTACACCCGTTTTAAGATACCATGTATTGTCATCTTCACTTATCTCTCCTTTGCATGTCAAAAGTAAAGTGGGCTCCACTTCATTAACATTTTTCTCCACATAATTTGACTTTCCTTCAATATCTTTTGAATCATTCTTACACTCCAAAGTATAGTGCCCATAATCATGATAATTGTAACATTAAACTCATGATTTATCATACCTTTTTTGATACGATCGTGAATAATTTCCTCTTTCACGTCCCCTTGTGTGGTGAGACTCTTGGCCCCTTTCTTCTTTGTGAGGAGAGTAATAACTTCCTCTTCCACGACCTCGACCTTGTTGACTATTTCCATGTTTTTCTTCTTTCTCCTTGAATGAAAGCTTCGTTTGGAGCACTTGCTCAATAGGTCCCTTCTTTTACTTTTCAAACCTCTCTTCATGGATTTGCAATGAACCCATAAGTTCATCAACAGTCATGGTTTCCAAGTCTTTCGACTCCTCAATGGCTACAACAATATACTCATACTTGGGACTTAAAAAACGAATAATTTTTTCATTTACTCAAGCATCACTAATTTCTTCACCATTTCTTTTCATTTGATTGACAATTGTCAAAATTCTAAAAAAAAATATGAAATTGATTTGGACTCCTTCATACGCAAACCTTCGAAGTCACTTCTCAAGGTTTGTAGACTAAACTTCTTTACTTTGGCAACTCCCTTGAGTGAATTTTGGAGAATTTCCCACGCTTGCTTAGCGGTGGTGGCAAGAGAAACTTTTTTCAACATTGCATCATTAAAACATTGATGAATGATAGTGAACACTTTTTTATCTTTCTTTCTTGTGGCACTCAAAGCTTCCTTTTGTGCTTGTGATAACAAATTTTCATCTTCGAATGTGTGTGGTCCTATTCATCCGTCATCATTTGCTAAGAATAATTACTTTCTCCTCTTTATCGATGATTTTAGTAGGAAGACATGGGTGTATTTTCTCAAAGAAAAATCAGAGTGTTTGGACCTTTCAAAAAATTCAAGGCTCTTGTGGAGAAGCATAGCGGGTATAATATCAAGGTCATTAAATCTGATAGAGAGGGCGAGTTCACATCAAATGAATTTAAATTATTTTGTGGAAAAAATGGAATTTGTTATCCTTTAACGGTTCTAAGATTGCCATAACAAAATGGGGTGGCGGAGAGAAAAAATAGAAGCATCTTTAACATGGATTGAAGTATGTTAAAGAGCAAGCAAATGCCAAGAAAATTTTGGGTTGAAGTTATTGATTGTGTCATCTATTTGTCAAACTGTTGCCCGACTAGAGGTGTTGAAGATATAACACCACAAGAAGAATGGAATGGGAGAAAGCCAAGTGTTTCTTATTTGTGTGTTTTTAGGAGTATTGCTTATATGCATGTACCAGATGGGAAGAGGTTAAAGCTAGATGATAAAAGTGAGAAACATATTTTCATCGGCTATGATGCAAGATCCAAAGGCTATAAATTGTACAATCCAAGCAACGACAAAATTGTGATGACACAATTGTGATAAGTAGATATGTGAAATGTGACGCCCCCAAAATAGGTATACATCACCCATTCTGAGTTGTCAATACATGGTACAGAAACAACTACAACTTTATTATTACAACAGTAAAACTGTGAGTTTAAATACAAATATTATCTTCTAGACAATATCTATACTCAAATAAATCCTCATCACATTTATTGATACATTATTTTACAAAAATGGTGAGGACTACTAAACAACCCTTTCTAAAACCTTCATTCCATACCCCGACTCGTACTCGCTATATTCTCGCCTCCACGAGAAAAATGGAACAAAAAGGAAAAGGGTGAGCTCAACTAGCTCAAGAAGAATATTATGACTAAGATAATATACAACAAATTATCGTTAGTCTTCAACAGGAAAAATATAATAGAATACAATAGACAACAAATTTTAAATCAATATTCGCAATGAAATAATAATTCACTAGAAGAGTTAAGTAGAGAATGCAAACTACTATCTTCTATGTATGAATTTAAAAGTTCATAAATCTATCTTTTATCCTGTAACATCAATCAATATACATCTCGAATCAAATATTCATCTTTGCACTCTGAGCCAAAGATATTCATCGATTGGTCATGTTCATTTAAACACGCTCATCTTTGCACTACGGCCAAAGATATTCTTCAGAAATCATTCATCTTTGCACTACAGCCAAAGATATTCTTAAGAAATCATTCATCTTTGCACCACGGGCCAAAGATAATCCATAATATCATCATTTAAGACCGAGGATGATGAAAAAATATATTTTTTTTTTAGAAAGCGAATCCGGTGAAACAAAATGACAAGGATTAAGGATTAAGGATTCGTACTTGGTTTTATCCACGCCCAAAAATACCTCAAAAAAATAATCATAGTGGTGTAAAATTCAAGAATGATCAAAACATGGATACAATCAGAGTTAGTATCCAGAATAGATGTTTTGGACGAAAAGAAGAAATTTTATTTTTCGGTGAATAGTACCGTATACGTGAATAGTGCCGTATACGTGAATAGTGTCGTATACGTGAATAGTAACTCCGACACCAAAAGATAGAAATTCCACAAAAACATCTTCACGCTTCATGAATAGTACTCGTGAATAGTAACTCGTGAATAGTAACTCATGAATAGTAACTCGTGAATAGTAACTCATGAATAGTAACTCATGAATAGTAACCCCGACATGAAAAAGTTCCAAATTTGATAAAAACTTCAGATCAACATTTCAAAGATAATGATATGAAGAAATAATATCATTTGAGAAGAAAATAACATCCCTTACCTCGAAAGATCGATTTCTAATTTGAAACAGGATATAGGCTATGACTTGGACTTGCATCAGTATAGCAATACTCAAAGTATACTCAAAATACTCACAAGAATACGCTCGATAATATAGAGAGAAAACTTGATTTCGGTGTGATTTTCAATCTAACCCAAGACCTATTTATAGGAAATTGCTTAGAACACCAAAGAGAAAATTTAATATATTAATAAATTATTTTCCACATCTTCCTACGCACACCATCAGCTGAAATCAACCACTAACACATGTCCCATAAGTGACAAAAACGTTTTTCATGCAAAACTTACTTAAAACTCCAAAAAATGATAATCAATTAATCCGGAACTTCAATAATTCATAATAAATAGCCCTTTCATTAGAAAATTCAAATCTCGCGTGTTTTTATAGGAATTTCAATTCTCTACAACTTTGCAGAAGGAAGTTTTTCCAAATTCCAAATAGAAATTGACCGAAATCCACAAACGAGGCGATTTGCTGTGTATAATCAAATTTCACCAATAAATGGGGTCCATCGACATGTTTAACATGTTTTAAACATTTATTGCAACAAAAATACTCTTCCTCCTCGTATACTCATATATCTCACATTCGTTGTAAAAATATCACCGTTAATATATTATTAAAATAATATATTTAAATGAATTATTTTATCAGAAAAAGATAAAATATTAATTTTCAACAATTGTCATTTTAAAAATTTTCTCCATCTATATCCACATAAAATCAATATTTTCCTCATCATATAAATCAATAATTAATTATTCACAAATAATATTATTACGTAATCACAATATTGACAACCGTGCAGCCTGTGAGAGAGGGGCTTTCAATAAGAATTTCTTCTTCTTGGCGCCGCAATTAGGTGACCAAACCTCTCCTTAGATGTAACTTTCTAGACATTGCCAATAATGTTATCTAATAATATTATTCGGATAATATGAATTATTGCTTCGATAATGAAAAATCGTGTAATGACAATTATCAAACAACAAAGAATATAAAATATCAACGCAAAGCAATTATTAACTCAATAAAATATCGAGCAGTAATTATCGTAACCATTATTGAGTAGTGCCTTCTTACGTAAGAATCAATAATTGGTGCAATACACAGGTGCTATCTTGGCAACAACGCCAGACATCGTGTGTTTTAACCACCGGGTATTCCAACAAAGATAATCTGCAGAATAACTACGCCAATTATTTAAAAACAACTTATATTTGTCGTTTTCTTCATCCAATCGCTTTCCATTATGGGGCCTACACATGGTCTGCTAGGTGTCGCATTTAATATTCTGAAAAGCATTTAATATTCCACGACCAAACGAATATTCCACGACGATAATGAATATTTTATAACCACTTGCTTATTTTGAAATATTTGCGTATTTAACCCTTAACTATCCACATTAATCAAATCAACCCTTACTATTTCAAAATAATAAATAAAGGAAATTCCTTTTTATTTAAAAAATTTGGGGTCTTACATGAAATTTGATGAAGAAAGCTCGTGGGATTGGAATATTTTGGAGGAAAATTATAATTTCTTTCCTTTCATTAACGAGGAAGCGTAATGAGAAGCGGTCATGGGGAATCCATTTTCTCCACCTCCATCTCCACCACGATCCAATGAGAAATCTATTCCACCTTCATCTCAATCAAGTTCAAGTGAGCGACCTCAAAAGATGAGAAGTGTGCAAGAAATATTGATACTACAGAGGAGGTAAATATTGATTATTTAAATTTATTTTATCTTTTTGCGTATTGTGAACCTATGGGGTTTGAAGAAGCATCCAAGGACAAGAAATGGAGAAGTGCCATGAATGAAAAAATCAAAGCCATTATGAAGAATGAGACATGTGAACTTATTACACTTCCAAAAGGCCAAAAGTCAATTGGGGTGAAATAATGTACAAGACAAAGAAGAATGCAAAGGGTGAAGTGGAGAAATACAAAGTAAGATTAGTAGCCAAAGGTTACAATCAAAGACCCAGTATTGACTATGATGAAGTATTTGACCGCGTTGCTTGCTTGGAAACTATAAAACTGTTTGTATCCTTGGTGGCTCAAAACGGTTGGTTGATTTACCAAATGGATGTGAAGTCCGCATTTTTAAATGGATTTCTTGAAGAAGAGGTGTACGTGGAACAACCGCTTGGATACATTGTCAAAGGAGAAGAAGATAAAGTTTTGAAATTGAAGAAGGCGTTATACGGATTAAAGTAAGCGCCAAGAGCTTGGAATAGCCGAATTGATAAATATTTCCAAGACAATGGTTTCAAAATATGCCCGTATGAACATGTCATTTATTCAAAGGTTGGAAAGAATGGCAATATTTTATTTGTGTGCTTGTATGTTGATGATTTGATTTTTACCAGAAGTAATCCAAGCATGTTTGAAGAATGGCGATGTTTTATTTGTATGTTTGAGATGTCGGATATGGGTCTCATGGCTTACTACCTTGGCCATGAAGTGAAGCAAAGCAAAGAAGGAATTTTTATTTCTCAAGAAGAATATGCTAAAAACCTTCTTAAGCAATTTAAAATGCTTGGTTGTAAGAAAGTAAGCACACCCATTGAATGTGGTATTAAATTGTCAAAGCATGAAGGAAGAGATACGCTGGATCCAACATTTTTCAAGAGTCTTGTTGAAAGTTTGCGATACTTAACATCCACAAGGCCAAATATTGTATATGGAGTTAGCCTTGTTAGTCGTTACATGAAAACCCCCACAATGACTAATTTGAAGGTTGCTAAATGAATTCTCCATTACATCAAAGGTACTCTTGATTTTGGCTTATTTTATTCAATTTCAAATAATTTCAAGCTTGAGGGATATTGTGATAGCGATTGAGTCGGCGATGTTGATGATAGAAAGAGTACAACTGGATTTATTTTCTTTATGGGGAATTTGACATTTACATGGTCCTAAAAAACAACCTATTATGACCCTCTCTACTTGTGAAGCGGAATATGTTACTGCTACATCTTGTGTTTGTCAAGCCATTTGGCTTCGAAATCTTTTAAGAGATCTTAATTTGCAACAAGAGAAGCCAACATAGATTTATAACGATAAGAAGTCGGCAATTGCATTGGCTAAGAATCCGATGTTTCATGACCAAAGCAAACACATTGATACAAGGTATCATTTTATAAGAGAATGTGTTGGAAAGAAAGATGTTAAACTTGTGTTTGTGAAGAGTTAAGACCAAATTGCCGATATTTTTATGAAGCCACTCAAAGTCAAATTATTTTGCAAATTGCGGAGCTCACTTGGTGTGAAAAGTTTAAGAGAGGGTGTTAAAAAGTAAACTTGTCCCTCAAATAATTAAGTATTTAGTATATTTATGTTTTAATTAATATTTGTACTTGTTGGTTCATGTATTTGAAGGTTCATGAAGCTAGTTAAAAAGATGTCTAGGGAGTTGGTTTTCATTAATACTTATTCATGTATTTGGGTTTATACATGTTAGGAGATTCTTATAAATATATATGTACTCAACTCATTCGAAGCAAACAAGAAATATAAGATTTTTTTTGTGATAACATCTTCTCTATTTTTTCTAGTGTGTGTGAGTTTATTATTTCCAACAGATCTCCTCTCCCAATTGTAATACCTACAACTTTCTTCTGAGTTTCAGCCATTTAGAAGTTTCTTGACAAAGCCTCAGTACATAACACAAGTACAGTTACAAAGGATCTCCTTGTTTTAAGCCACATTGTGGTTCGTTGGGCATAATCTTGTGGGCCCAGATGATTTGATAGGACCTACGTCATGTGCTAATATATTTAATAGGAGACTTGACATTATGGGGGATGGACTTTGACTTCCCATTCTTGAGGAGATTAAATCATATTTAAATATGATAATTGCAGTTATAAGAAGTCTTATTCCTATCGAGGGACAGAAGTAGTACGCTGACCCAATTTTGAGGGCAAACGTGCTGAATTGAAAAGGTTAAGCGTTGAACGTAAGTTATATTACGTTTTTTTAGGCACTTACATGCGTATTTGATTGTGGTTATACATGTATGTGTGTTTTAGTTGTTATATTTTAAAACAATCGTCGCGGTGTCGTAGACTTGAGTGTGAAGATAAAGAAATTGTGATATCATGGTAAGTGCGTGATGCCCCCAAAATAGGTATACATCACCCATTCTGAGTCGCCAGATACATGGTATAAAATTCAAATACAAACTTAATTTATACACCTGTTAAGTGTCGTGCAGAATACGACAAAACATAAGTTATGAGTTTTAATACAAATATTGTCTCCTAGACAATATCCAAACTCAAATAAGTCCTCATTACAATTATTATCACAGTATTTCATAGAATAGTGAGGACTACTATACTACCATCTAGGAACCATCTAGGACCTATTCTCCATTCCTAAGATAATGCAAAATAAATTACGTGTTAGCAACAAATTTTAGATGGTGGAATGATCCATTAGAAGAGTCGTCGAGTAGAGCATGATATCTACTATCTTCTATGACAACAGTTTATCATCAATTTTATCGCTGAGACTCACTTTAATAAATAATCATTTGAATTATCCATGCACCTTAGTATCACATCCAGAAGCACATATGGGCGAGGATATTAGTGATCATACCAACATCCGTCCATCAACCAACATCGTCCATCAATGCATGCGGTCAATGAGGACTTTTACCACATCATTTGTAACATTAAACGTCATGATTACACCGAATAATCCTTGGTCATAATCATACCAATCAACAGTCCATCTATGCACTACGGGCCAAAGATGACTTTCATCACAATATAAGCATGAGGATGATGACAATGATATAAGAATTCAATCAAATGAAACCAAAGATAAATATCTAGACTTTAAATTTATCCGTAGTTTAAAAATGTCCAAATTGTCAACATGATACTGCTTTGTAGAGTAAAATTCAAGAATAATATTGTATCAAAAATAATTTGGACAGAAAAAAATCAATTTTTGTCATGAATAGTACCCTAGGTGAATAGTACTTCGGGAATAGTACCCCGACATGAAAAGATCAAAATTTATCAAGAATGTCAGAAAAATATTTCAGTGGAACGATACTATAAGAGACGCAAATTTCAAGGACATTCCACTAATTTCAAGGTATATTTTATTTTATATATTTTGATGATAACAATTATGTGTTAATTAAATATGTAATTATTTAATTATTTTTTCTTATTATTTTATTTAACTATTTTTTGTTTTTAACTTGAATTAATTTTTATTGACCTTGATAAATTATATGTCAAGTGTTAAATAAATTAATTCATATAATGTTCATGGCAAGGAAATCCTATTTCTTTTTCAAAATCAAAGTTGGGCAAAAATACTATTGCATGCATACATCATTATATTAAACATATGAAATTATATATACCAAGTGTATTAAATAATTTATCTAATATATCAATATGTTTTAAAAAACCGTATATATATTTAAAGTTACAAATGCATTTATTATATATATATATATAAGCGTCTGGGTTTGGATCTATATGCTAGAGATTCTGATGGGTTGGTAGTAGGTATGAGGGTGGAATCTTCTCTTATTTTGCGTATCAAAGAAGCCCAAAAAGAGGATGGCGAGTTGTGGGTCACATGTACGAGAATATGGATGAGGGTAAGTGACGAGTTTCGCATTGACGAACAAGGTGTGATATGGTTTGGTAAACGGTTATGTGTTCTGATGGATCCAATGATTCGTGAGGTAGTGTTGACAGAAGCTCACAGTTCGCCATTTTTTATTCATCCGGGGTCTACAAAGATGTATAAGGATCTGAAGGAGAATTTCTGGTGGAGTGGAATGAAAAGGGATGTAGTTGAATTTGTGAGTAAATGTCTTACTTGTCAGCAAGTGAAAATAGAGTATCGTGACACGGTGGTTTGTTACAGTGATTAGAGATTCTGTGTGGAAATGGGATGACATTTCGATGGACTTTGTGATTGGATTACCGAGGACTCTTAAAAAGAATGATGCTATTTGGGTGGTAGTGGATCGTTTGACCAAATCGGCGCATTTTCTGGCTATTCGTAAGGATTTTTTGGTAAAAAGTTAGCAGATATTTTTCAACGTGAAATTGTTAGGCTTCATGGGACACCAGTTTCTATTGTTTCGGATCGGGATCCGCGGTTTACTTCTCGATTGTGGAAAGGATTTCAACGAGCTTGGGGAACGCGACTCAACTATAGTACAAATTTTCACCCGCAAACAGATGGACAATCAGAGAGAACTATTCAGACATTAGAAGACATGTTGCGATCTTGTGCTTTAGAGTGGACAGGAAACTGGGATGATTATTTGAGTTTGGTGGAGTTCGCATATAATAACAGTTGGCAAGCTAGTATTGGTATGGCTCCTTTGGAAGCCTTGTATGGTAAGAAGTGTCGAGCTCCGACTTGTTGGGATGAGGTTGGAGAAAGGGTAATAGAAGGACCCGATTTGGTTAGGATTACTATGGAGAAGGTAGCAGTGGCTAAAGAAAAATTGAAAGAAGCTCGATCACGACAAAAGAGTTATGCTGATATTCATAGGAGGGTTCTTGAATTCACACCTGGTGAACACGTGTTTTTGAAAGTTTCTCCACGGAAATGTGTTTGAAGGTTTGGTTTGGAAGGGAAGCTTAGTCCGCATTTCATTGGCACTTTTGAAGTCCTTGAGAGAGTTGGAGAAGTGGCATATCGGGTTGCTTTGTCTCCACAATTATCTCATGTGCATAATATCTTTCATATTTTGGTGTTGAGGAAATATAACTATCATCCGTTTCATGTTGTGCAATACCCGTTACATAAGATTCAAGAAGATCTTACTTGTGAGGAAGAAGCCGAGGCGATTCTAGATCGTCAAGAACGGATTATGAGGAGGAAGACAATTCCTTTTGTTAAAGTATTGTGGAAAAACCATTCGGAGCGGGAAGCTACTTAGGAGATGGAGGAGTCTATTCGGGGAAGTTCCATTCTTTTGATTCCGGGGACGGAATCCTTTTTAAGGGGAAGGTGATGTAATACCCAATAAAATAATAAAATAATATTTATGTGAGCTTTAAAATATCTAATTGGACTTTTTTTATATTTGGGTCAAACTGTAGTTAATATATTTGGACTATAATAAGTAAATATTGCATTAAATTGGGCCATTAAAATTAATTGGGTCTATATTATATTTGTGTAATTTAAAATCCTAATAAAATTAAAAGAATTAATAAAATATGTTAATTAATAAATAGATAATTAAAACCTAATCATACCCACGATAAGTCTGATATTGGAAATACGAAGCAAGAGAGGCGACATAGGAGAAAAAATAAATAAATTTCAAGAGGAATCCCTGTTAAGCATCTGGTGTCTGGGAAGCTCAATCATGTAAGTAGATGTAAAGCAACCTGTTGTCTAATTTATATATATATATATATATATATATATATATATATAAGATTTACAGAAATTTAATAAGGGCAAAATGATAAATAATATTATAATATTGTTATTACAAATAAAATATATCTTTGGAGTACAAACTGAGTACAGTATATTAAAATTATTGAATTTATGAAAATATAATTTCTATGAGTTCATAATTTAATTATATGTATTATATTTTATTTTAATAATTAGATCGGATTGAGGGAGTTTAGCAGGTGATAGTTGGATTCGGCGAATTATTTTGGTACTATATTAAGGTACGAGTTCCGTACTTTTTCAGCGATACTCCTTAAAATTTAATTCGTTCGTTTGTACTTGTTTAGAAATTTGGTATTATCTCTCAGGATTATTCCTTGTTGTCAAAATTATTGAGACATTTTCGTTTTGACGTTGATATTAGAATTCGTATGTGTACTCTTAGAAGTAGTTAATCGTGTCAATATGTTTTGGAGACTTTATTCGTTTATAACATTGTTCGTATATTTTCGTTCACATTCGGGAGTTATTTTGATCATTGATATATTATGTTAATTAATAATGTTTGTATTTGATAATTCGATTTCATTTGAATATGGTCATGTAAGCCTTGTGATTTGAACCCCTTTTGGCTTACATTTTGTAGTTTGATCCTTAGGTATACTTGAGCTAACCACCTGTGGGGGTACCACATGCATTTCCTCTTGACATAAGGGCATGACACCTTCCGTGGTGGTGTGATTAGTTCACAGCATATCCTTTTGTATGCTCTGGGTATTAGCTTTGGCCATTTGATATATTTGTTCAGGATACGTATGGGTCGACCCAGTATTTGATTTGATTCGATTTGTTTGGCAGATTAGTGACGTATGTGTCGTGTGTACTATCCAATTTGATCTGTATACATCATGGTATCGATGTATTTTGTTAGCCTTTGGCTATTTGTATTTGAGCTTAGTATGAAACTATTACCTTGCAACCATTTGATTCAGCCTTATTTGATTGGGATAATTTTTGGGTATAATTATTCGTTCGATAGTGTTAATCATTTGTAAATGGTTTCACTAATTTTGATATATTCGTAATTCATTTGTAATTCATTCATTCGACTCTTTCAGTTACATCATATATTGTGATATATTTGTTCATCTTTATATCTGTATTGGGCAATTGGCTCACGTTGTGTTCTTTTTCCGGCAGGTAATCAGGGGTGATCAGGATATGTGGGATGAGAGCTACCTTTGATCCAAATGAGTAGATTAGTTTTTAAGACTTATTATTAGACTTGGTTTTCTTAATATTTTGTATATGGATGTTTGGGCAATTTTGGTATTTATTTCTTATTAGTAGAGATTATGTAAGTGAGGAGTTCCTTCTATTTGGAGTACGTGACAATTAATGTTCAATTTCATTGAAGATATTTTGAGATTTATTAGAGGTTTGTGTTTATTATGTTTTGTGCGTGACATCCCTTTTCCTTTTCGGGAAGGGGGTGTTACAGTATATCCATTGCCTACAATGGTACTGGTTACGGGGAAGGACTGTCTATGTCCAGACCTCCATTATTTGATGGTACCGACTTTGCCACCTGGAAAAATAGATTCAAAATTTATGCCAAATCCCAAGGAATCAAAATTTGGTGTGTCATCGAACGAGGTGTACGAATTCCAACCAAAATCCAAGGAGAAAAGACTGTCGAGAAAGACATATATGAATTCACCACTGAAGAAGAAGAAATCATGAATATTGCATCCCGAGCGGAACAAGTGCTAACAAGTGCTTTGATAGAAAAAGAATAAAAAAGAGTTAGTAACTGTAAAAATGCATAAAAAACTTGGAAAAAATTGTTTGTAACCTATGAAGGTACCAATCACATCAAAGAAACCAGAAAAGATGCTCTAATTCAAGAGTATGAAAGTTTTAAACTTGAAGAAGGAGAAAAGATCATTGATATGGAAACTCGGTTTTCCAGAATCATTGATGAGCTAGAGCAATTGGGAAAATAATACAGTACAAATGAGAAAAACAAAAGAATTCTCAAAGCACTTCCATCCATTTGGAAAATAAAAGTTACAACAATAAAAGAAATGCAAGATCTAACCACATATCCTTTGGATAATCTCATTGGAAATCTTCGTGCCCACAAAGTCGATATGTTCGTTGAAAAAGTTGGATCAGACACAGATCTCAAAAAGAAAGAAATCGCCTTCAAAGCTCTTCTGGTGGATCAAGAAAGTGACGATGAAGAATTAAATGAAGAACTCCTCAGTCTAGACAACAATGAAATTGCTCTACTCTCCAGACAACTAAGGAGGGTAATTCAAAGCAAGGCAAGAAAATATGGCAAAGGCTTCATGAAAACAAACAACAACTTCAAAGGCAAACAATTTTTCAAACTAAAGACGCAAGGAGGAAATTTCAAAGCAATCAATAACAACTTCAGAAGTACCAACCCAAATGAAAATTCAAACACATGTTTTGAATGTAAGTAGGCTGGACACTTCAAAAAGGATTGTCCAAAATTAGCCAACAACAAAGTTCTTGTAGCTGAAGAAAGATAGGATCTAAGTGACGAGGAAGAAACTGCTGAACAAACCGAAGAAATTGTAAATCTCTGCTTAATGGCAGATAATGACTCATCACCAAGATCTGAGGTAAATTCTGAACACCAAATGACTAGCACCTCATTTTCCTCATACACACTAGAAAATATAAATGAAGAACACTATGAATTACAAAAAGCTTATAGTCATTTATACGGAAGTAATGAATTGTTAAAAGAAGAGTTAGAAAGATTAAGAAAAATTAATTAAAGTCTTGAAATTGAAAATGCTAATTTAATTATCACCAACGAAAGTTTAAATGAAATAAACTTAGAAAATAAAGAAGAATTAGAACAACTTAAGAAAATTAATAAAAACCTTGAAATAGAAAATTTCTCACTTATTATCTCAATTGAAAATCTTGAAATTGAAAATTCAACACTTGTTGTAATCAATGAAGATAATCAAGTACAAGATCAAGCAGTAATTGAAGAAATCAAAAATGAAAATTCAAGTTTAAAATTAGAAATAGAAAACCATAATTCCATAATTGAAAACTTAACCAAAGAACGTGAATATTTAAATACTATAATTTATAAATTTACAAAAGGAAAGGAAAATCTTGATGTCATGTTAAATCAAAAAAAATGTAGCTTTAATAAAGAAGGTTTAGGATATACTGGAGAAACAAGTGAATCAAAAGATAAAGGACTATATCACGTTAAAATTAAAGAAAAAGAAAGTCATATATCTCCCTTCACAAAGTGTTCCTATTGCAACAGAAATGGCCATTCCTTTTATATGTGCAATGCTAGAAATGGAAACTATAAAGGAAAATTGATTTGGGTTCCCAAAGGAACATATACTGCACCAATCATCACAAGAAGAGAATTTCATAAACAGCATTATCATACTTCTCACAATCCAGTTACTCATAGAATGCTTTTTTCTACTAAAATTGATTATCCTATGCCGAGTTTTGTAAAGGAAACTTTAAATGCTCATTATACAAAATGGAAAACTCACCCTAAGGACCCTTCAATTTAAAAGGGTACAAACTTGTAAAATTAATACATATATTGGAGGTATGTCTTGCAGCTGATATGAATAAAAGCAAATGGTATCTTGATAGTGGATGCTCAAGACATATGACTGGAGACAAATCCAAATTAAGAAATTTACAAGCTATAGACTTTGGTAAGGTAACTTTCATTTATAACAATAAAGGTAAAATAATTAGAGTTGGATGTGTTGGTAATAAACACATAACCATTTCCAATGTTCAGTTAGTCACTGGACTCAGGTATAATCTTCTATCTATCAGTCAACTATGTGATAGTGGTTTTAAAATATCCTTTAGTACACACAACTGCTCTATTTTTGATCAAACTGGTAAATTAATCTTAGTTTGTCCTAGATATCAAAACGTGTATACTTGTGACTTAGATGCATACTCTCATTTAGATAACATCTGTCTTGTATCTGCAAATAAAGATCCTTGGATATGGCATCGTAGACTAGGACACATCAACATAAAACTCATAAATAACATTTCTTCTAAAGAACATGTCCGTGGTCTTCCAAAATTAAAATTTTTTAAAGACCACATCTGTGAAGCTTGCGAATTAGGAAAAAAAAAAATTCATGCATCACATAAACCTAAATTTACTTTGTCAACCTCTCGACCCTTAGAATTGTTACACATGGACCTTGTCGGACCTATCCCTAAACACAACATGGGTGGTGCTGTATACATTCTAGTTTTGGTTGATGATTATTCACGATTTACACGGGTTGATTTCCTAAAATTTAAAAATGAGGCTATCAATTCTTTCTCTACCCTGTGTAAAAAGATTCAAAATCAACAGTGGAGTTCTATTATTTATATTCGATCTGATCATGGAAAAGAATTTGATAATTCTGATTTCATTATGTTCTGTGATGAGAACGGTATAAGTCATAACTTCTCTGCTCCTTATACACCTCAGTCAAATGGTGTAGTTGAAAGGAAAAATCGTTCTTTGCAAGAAATGGCTAATACCATGTTAAATGAATACCGTCTTCCAAAGTATTTCTGGGCTGAAGCTGTGGCAACATTATGTTAAATATTAAATAGAGTTTTATTAAGACCTATTTTGCTCAAAACTCCCTATGAGCTTTATTATAAAAGAACTCCAAACATAAACTATTTTCGTGTTTTTGGGAGCACCAAAGGACACTTATTGAAATTTGAACCTAAATCTGATGAAGGAATATTTCTTGGATACTCTCTTAATAGTAAAGCATACAGAGTTTCCAACAAAAGAAGTCTAGTTGTGGAAGAATAAATGAATGTGACTTTTGATGAAACTCAACCTCTTCCTAAATATAAAGAACTGACTAATAATGATGTTATCATTGAAGATATTCTCAGAAATATGGAAGAACCAAAACTAGATAATGCATCTCCACCTATTGTTGAGAATCCGCTTAAAAATCCAAACCCTCAGTTGAATGATTTGCCCAAAGAGTCTCATGTTTTTAAAAATCATCCGATAGAAAATGTTATTGGTAATATTGAAAAAGGGGTTATCACTAGATCACAAGCACATAATCTAGTTGGTCATTTGTCTTTCTTGTCTTAAATTGAACCTAAATTGATAAAGATGCCTTACTAGATGAAGACTGGATAATGGCTATGCAAGACGAACTTGAGCAATTCACTAGAAACAAAGTATGGGAGTTAGTCCCAAAACCCGAGGATGTTTCAATCATTGGAACTCGATGGGTATTTCGTAATAAACTTGATGAAAATGGAACTGTTGTACGTAATAAGGCAAGATTAGTTGCACAAGGGTATAATCAAATGGAAGGAATTGACTATGATGAAACATATGCTCCTGTTGCTAGAATTGAATCTATTCGTATGTTATTAGCATTTGCATGCCATAAGAATTGTAAACTATTTCAAATGGATGTGAAATCTGCATTCTTAAATGGTGTTATAGAAGAGGAAGTTTATGTTAAACAACCTCCTGGATTTGAAGATTTTAGTCATCCTGAATATGTTTATAAATTACATAAAGCTCTATATGGTTTAAAACAGGCCCCCAGAGCTTGGTATGAAAGATTGAGTAAATTTTTATTGAAAAATGGTTTTAAACGAGGAACTGTTGATACTACCTTATTTACTAAAAATAAAAATGATGATATTCTGGTAATTCAAATATATGTTAACGATATTATTTTTGGTTCTACTGACATTACTATGTGCTATGATTTCTCTAAAAGTATGAGTAAAGAATTTGAAATGAGTATGATGGGAGAATTAAACTTCTTCCTCGAACTGCAGATCAAACAAGGAGAAAAAGGTATTCATATATCTCGCCTAAATATCAGAAAGAAATGATCAAGAAATTTGGCTTAGAATCAAGAAACCTCTTAACACTCCTATGTCAACGACGGATAAATTAATTATTGATGAAAATGGAAAATCTATTGACTCAAAGAAATATAGAGGAATGATCGGAAGCCTATTATACATAACTGCTAGTAGACCTGACATCATGTTTAGTGTTTGTAAATGTGCCAGGTTTCAAGCTGATCCTAAAGGATCTCACCTGACCGCTGTGAAAAGGATTTTTCGATATCTTAAAGGAACCACTGAATTGGGTCTATGGTATCCTAAGGATCAACCATTTAATCTCGTATATTTTTCAGACTCTGACTATGAAGGTCATCATGTCGATCAAAAGAGTACCAATGGTACTTGCCAATTTCTAGGAGGGTGTTTGGTTTTTCGGTTCTCTAAGAAACAAAACTCGGTATCTATTTCAACCACCGAAGCTGAATATGTTGCAGCTGCACGTTGTTGTGCTCAAATACTATGGATGAAACAGACCCTTGCTGATTATAACTTCAAATTTGACAGTGTATCAATTTTATGTGATAATACTAGTACTATAAATCTCAGCAAACATATAGTCTTGCATGCTAGATCAAAACATATAGACATTAGGCATCATTTTTTACGTGATCATGTTAATAACGGAAGTATTAAGCTAGAACACATTGATACTAAATTAAATATAGCCGATATATTTACTAAATCACTAAGTTCGAAAAGATTCTGCAAATTAAGAATTGAGTTAGGCATGCTAAATATTTCCTCTTAATTTTTTTTGTTTAAACAAATTTTAATTTATCTTCCACTTAATTATTTTCATATATTTATATATTTATATATTATTTTTGATAAATTTTTTATAATTACATATTTTTATTCTTTTAATGTTTAAATGGAATTGTTTATTTTATCGTTATTAAGATAATATATATATATATATATATATATATATATATATATATATTAAATCTACACCATTAACAATTTTGTAAATCCAAGGGACAAAATAGCCCCATCCGTGTATCCAATTCCGGCCAATCAAATTCAAGCATTATTAAGAACACGGATCATCATCATCACCCTTCGATCAAAACAAGGATCTATTCTCAGCCGTTAGATCAAAGTCAGCTTAAGAAACACAACTGTTACTCTTCAGATTAAATCCACGCCATCCATTTCATTTTACATCAGCTCTCCACCGTTGGATCCAAAAAGTAAGTCAACTATATATATATATATATATATATATATATATATATATATATATATATAAAGCGGACCAAATAAAAAGCGGACCAAAGAACGGACCAAGGCAAAAAACACACATGGTCGGGTTGAAACATGAAAACACACAAGTTCAACCCGACCCACGTGTTTTTTTGCCTTGGTCCATTCTTTGGTCCACTTATTTGGTCCGTTGGAGATCTTCCCCCAATATATATATATATATATATATATATATATATATATATATTTTGCAATTTTTAATTCATTTTTCCTTCTCCTCTCTTACACGTCCGACTGACTCTCTGCTCTCTCATATTCTCCGACTTCTTCTTCACCTTCTCTGATTTCTAATCTCTGATGTCGTTCTATCTCCTATGTCAGTCTCTTTTTCTTCTCTGATCATGACTCTCAACATTTTACAAAAAACCTTGTTTCTGATATGATTAATCGATCCATTTGTGAGTCTTAAGACTTTTAGGGTTTAGATCAAAAGATTTTTTTTAATCTGTTTTTGGTTTAGATCCGAGAATGCTTGTTCTAGAGTTTTCGGACACTAGCATTTTTTTAATCAAAAGATCATCAGTTTTGATAAAATACTCAAAATCGCCTCTGTTTTAGTTTTCAAAATCAATATATATATATATATATATATATATATATATATATATATATATATATATATTTTGTTTAAAATCAATATTCCGTTTTAAGCAACAAATTTTTGGGTTTTCTGAGTTGTGAAACCTCTGATGATCAACTATCTATAAATTTTTATCTAAAATTTGACAGATCTATGGTTAGGGTTTATCAGTTGAAACCAACTACAAATTTTTTTTGGGGCATTTCATTTTTCTTTCTCGAATTCATCAAATTTATAATAATTATTACCAACAAATTTTTAGGGTTTCGGTCAAATACCAATTTTTTAAAATCGCTCTATATAATCTACTTGATATTTATTCTAGGATTTTTAGCCACTCAAATGTATTCATCAAGATCGTCAAATCTATGCAGTTTAAGTTTTATTCTAAAGTTTCTCCTCAAAATTATTCTGTTCTTAAAAACTATTTTTTGGATAAAACTTTTACATATCATCTCTGTCTTCCTTTCGTCTAACCCTAAAAATGATAACTATATGATTAGGGATTTCATATACATAATTTCTTTTTTCTTTAAATCATTTTTGACTCGATTTCTGACTCAGTTTTTCACAAACATTTTTTTTCCTCTGATGTTCAACTACATACAAAATCTGTGGTAAGTTCTGTTTGATTTTTTTTAAATCCAGTTACTTTATTATATTTCTTAATTTTTTTAAAACCTCCAACTTCTTTTGTAGATGTGACACCCCCAAACCCAGGTACTTCATTCCCACAGGATTTGGTGTTCACTTAATCAAACATTCATATCTAACTACCCAATCATAATCAAATTGAATAATGAAAAACCTTTCCCATTAAAGGGTTACATAATAAAAATCTCCCAGGTTGTCTAACCTTTAAATACAATCATTCAAATGCGGAATTAAAATTATTACATAACACCATTATTAAAAGTCTAAGATCATCACAATAATAAAAGTACAAATCAGCAACTAATTAGCATGTAATTCCTATAGGGACTTCACATAAACATTGTTCAAAGATTGTAAACATGTTTCTACTCATAAAACAATATAAACAACTAATTTAAATCATACAATTTCACTGTTTTTGATAAAAACTCCCTTTTTATGTTTTTAATAAAAATAAACACTGTGATTTTGTTTTCCAACCAAAATAGTTAATTCAAAGCACTTTATCAATGTTTATACATACTCTACCACATTCAATAATCAATTTATCAACTAAACAACTAATTAACCCTTAATTTCTACCTGAAACCAAACAATATATATTCACAAAAACTCTCTGTAAAAATATTTTTCTTCACAAATTACATACATATCATCAATTCATTGACTATAACTTATGAAAATAGTTTTAACATCATTAGTATAACATATTAAGCCACATAACAACAACAATTTATCCTTACACAAGGATTCTACAGAGAATTAAGGAAGAGAAAAACTAAACTTTTAAAACCAAAAAAAATAGGATGATACCTTGAAGAAGATGATGATACTATCTCTTTGATTGTCAAGCTTTTCTCCTCTTCACTCCCAATTCTCTAGGATTCTCTCACTTTTTTTCTTCTCTTCTTCTTCTTCTTCTTCTTCTTCTTCTTCTTCTTCTTCTTCTTCTTCTTCTTCTTCCTCTGAGTTTTCTTTTCTTCTCTCTTACCTCTCTCTTCTATTCTTACGTCTTAGAATATAACGCATATAAGATATATAATATATATTAATTATATAATATAATACTAACTTAACTAACATTAGTTATTTTTTTATTTTGAAAACCAAGAGCCATAAGGCTTGTTTGGCTAACCACTAAAAAAATAATCAATTAATCCTTATACCTTGTTTGGTAAAACACAATTAGATTAAAGACTTAATAGGCATTAGGCCTTATTTGGCAAAACTGAATTAAAACTCCTTTAAGTTATTTTAATAACTACTTATAAAAGATTATTTGTCATACTTTTATTAAATTAAATTAATTCTAATAACAATATATTAAATTACTTCATCACATAAATCAATACCACAAAATTATAATTTTCTATATAATTATAACTTTATTTAATCAACTAACACATCCTTTTAAGTACAAATTCAAATAAAAAGAATAACAATTCAATTAATCAAAACTTTCTAACTTAATAATTAAATTAAATTAGCATAAAATAATTAATTTCCTTAATTATTTATTTAACAAATAGTTAACCAAATTGAATCAAATTTGAACAATTATATATTCAATAATAAACACATCCATTAAATACTTAAATAATTTAATAAATATTTAATATAACAATTAAAAATTCTGGAATGTTACATTATTCCCTCCTTACAAGGATTCTGTCCTCAGAATCATAATTCAAACAATTCATTCGTCACATTCTCCCCTACATACAAAGATTCTGTCCCCAAAATCGAAGACATAGATTAAACAAATAACTCAGGGTAATTCTTCATCATTTCAGCTTCGAGTTCCCACGTAGCCTATTCGACATTATGGTTCCTCCATATTACCTTCACAGAAGGTATCACTTTATTTCTGAGCACTTGTTTTTTCCTGTCGACTATCTGGATAGGAACCTCTTCATACGACAAGTCTTTCTCAAATTGAAATGGTTCGTACTCAATCACATGCTTGTAATCAGACTTATATGGTCGTAACACCGAAACGTGAAAAACATTATGAATGTTTTGCAATTCTGGAGGTAGAGCTACCTCGTAAGCCACCTCTCCAACTTTTTGCAGCACTTCGAAGGGTCCAATAAACCTCAGGCTTAGTTTCCCCTTTTTACCAAATCAAATTTTTCTCTTCCAAGGTGAAACTTTTAGGAAAACATAATTTCCTACGTCAAAAGCACGATCTTGTCTGTGTTGATCAGCATATTTCTTTTTTCTGTCTTGAGCACCTATCAATCTTGTTCTGATGAGTTTGACAACCTCAGGAGTTTGTTGTACCAGTTCTGGTCCTAACAGTTGACGTTCACTAACTTCATCCCAGCACAGTGGAGTTCTGCACCTCCTGTCGTACAATGCTTCGTAAGGCGGCATGCCGATGCTTGCGTGGTAACTGTTATTTTAGGCAAATTCCACCAACGGTAATTGTTCATCCCAGCTTCCTTTAAAATCTATGACGCATGCTCTCAGCATATCTTTTAATGTCTAAATCGTTCGTTCACTTTAGCCATCTGTTTGCGGATGATATGCCGTACTCATTCACAACTGTGTTCCCATACATTCTTGTAGTCTCTTCCAGAAGTTTGATGCGAATCTCGGATCTCTGTCTGACACAATTGACACTGGAACTCCATGTCTTGCAATGATCTCTTTAACATATAATTTTGCCAGCTGATCAAGATTGAATCTAATCTTTATTGGAAAAAAGTGTGCAGATTTTGTCAATCTGTCCACTATCACCCAAATCGCATCGTATCCTTTCTTAGTCGTTGGGAGACCTATCACAAAATCCATTATGATATGTTCCCATTTCCATTCCGGTATCTCCAACAGTTGAAGTAACCCGCTTGGTCTTTGATGCTCGGCCTTGACTCTCTGACATGTTAAGCACTTTGCAACGTCTCTTTTCATGTTTGGCCACCAAAAATGTTGCTTCAAATCTTGATACATTTTCGTACTTCCTGGATGAATCGAATATCTCGAGCTATGAGCTTCTGTCAAGATGTCCTCTTTAATATCTGGTACTGCTGGAACCCAGATTCGTCCCTCGAATCTCAGCATTCCATTAGTATCAACCTTGTATTTCACTTCCTTTCCCTCAACCACACTTTCTCTTATTTTTCTACATTCCTCATCCTGCAGTTGAGCGTTCTTCACTTTGTCCACCAAAGTTTGATTAGCTTCCATCTGGTACAATTTTCTTATAGGATTCTTTTCAAAATTTGATTTCCAACTCAAACATTGACATTGCTGTAATAAGCTCATCCTTATCAGTTAACAACATCAACTTCTCTCTGCCTTTCCTACTCAAGGCATCTGCAACCACGTTTGCTTTGCCTGGATGATAAAAGATCTCACAATTATAATCCTTTATTAATTCCATCCATTTCCTTTGACGCATGTTCAGGTCTTTCTGAGTGAAAATGTACTTCAGACTCTTATGGTCTGTGTAAATCTCACATTTCTCTCCATAGAGATAGTGTCTCCATATTTTTAAAGCAAACACAACCGCCGCCAACTCTAAATCATGAGTCGGATACCCTTTTTCGTAGTCCTTCAATTGCCTTAATGAATACCCGATGACTTTCCGTTCTGCATAAGGACACATCCTAATCCTTTGTGTGAAGCATCACCCATACACCACAAAATTTCTCAGATTATCTGGTAATGACAACACAGGTGCCATACTTAGTTTCTTTTTCAATTCCTGAAAACTTCCTTCACATTTCTCTGTCCAAACAAATTTTATAGATTTTCTCGTCAAATTTGTCAACGGATTGGCAATCTTGGAGAAATCTTGGATAAATCGTCTGTAATACCCTGCCAATCCCAAGAAACTTCTCACTTCTGATGGAGTTCTTGGTTGTTCCCAATTTATCACAGCTTCGACCTTTGATGGATCCACTGAAATTCCATTCTTGTCAATTACGTGCCCAAGAAATTGTACACGTTCTAACCAGAATTCACATTTAGAGAATTTTGCGTACAACTTTTCTTTTCTTAACGTCTCCAGCGTCAGACGTAAGTGTTCCACGTGTTCTTCTTGAGTTTTGGAGTACACCAAAATATCGTCGATAAACACCACCACAAAATTGTCTAAAAATGGTTTAAACACCCTGTTCATCAAATCCATGAACGCTGCAGGGGCGTTTGTCAAACCAAAAGACATCACCAAAAATTCGTAATGTCCATAGCGAGTTCGAAATGCAGTCTTCGGTACATCATCTTTCCTTACTTTCAGTTGGTGATACCCATTTCTCAAATCTATTTTAGAGAAATATCTAGCACCCTTTAATTGATTAAACAAGTCATCTATTCTCGGTAGTGGATATTTATTCTTAATAGTGACTTTAATTAACTCCATATAATCAATGCAAAGACGCATTGACCCATCCTTCTTCTTTACAAATAACACCGGTGCTCCCCACGGTGACACACTCGGCTGAATGTATTTCTTGTCCAACAGCTCCTGCAGTTGTACCATCAGTTCCTTCATCTCTACTGGAGCCATTCTGTATGGGGCCTTCGATATCAGAGCGGTTCCTGGTACTAAGTCGATCACGAACTCGATTTCTCTGTCAGGCGGAAGTCCTGGAAAATCCTCCGAAAACACGTCCACAAATTTCCTAACTACTGGTATTTCTTTCAATTTCGCACCCTTCTTCTGAGTATCGACTATGTAAGCTAAATAACCCACACAGCCTTGACTCAACACTTTTTTTTGGCTGCATAATAATCGCGGACATTTCATTTGTTCAGGCGATTTGCTACCATTGAAAAACTACCTTTGATGGAGTCATAAGGTTTATACATTTCTTTTAGGCAGTCAATTATCGCTCCACAATTGAACAACCAATCCATTCCCAAAATAACATCAAACTCTCCAAGCCTAATCGGAATTAAATCTACCATCAAAATATTTCCTTTAATATTTACCCTACAGTTCTTGTATATGAACCTAACATGAATTACTTCCTTATTCACAATTTCTATGCTTAAAGGAAAATTCAATTCTTCACTAGGCAATCCTAATCTCATAGCAAATTCATCAGATATAAATGAGCAAGTAGCACCCGAATCAAATAATACATAAGCATCAATATCATTGATTGGGATAATACCTGACACCACATCCTTTGATTGCACAGCATCTTGCACAGTCATGTTAAAGGTTCTAACTGTGGGTTTGGTTGATGTCGTTGGTCTGGTAATGGCCCAAGTACCTCCACTGCTTCCTCCCTTGCTTCCCGTTGTTTCGCCAACTTTCTTCTTGGGGCACTCACGAGCAAAGTGATCCTTGGACTCGCAAGTGTATCAAACATTCTTCTTGGGTTGATTGCAATTTGGGGCGATGTGACCCTCCTGGCCACAGTTAAAGTATACACGTTTCCCCATCAAGCATACACCCTTGTGAAACTTCCCGCATTTAGCACATGCTTCAAACTTCTTATTCTGCTGGTTACCTTGTTGATTCCCAGCACCCACATTTCCATTCCACTTTCTTTTCAAGTTATTGTTACCATTTCCATTACCACCACCTCCATTCTTCACCTCCACTTCATTCTTCTTCTTTTTCTGTTCTTGATTGAACTTGGTTACAACATCGCCTCCACCTTCGGCGAGAATTGCCTTTTCCATCAGGGTTGCAAACGTCTTCAACTGGAACAAGGAAATCCTACTAAACAACCAGGGCTTCAGTCCTTGTTCAAACCTCCTCGCCTTGCGTTCATCTGTGCTGACTTGGTATGGTGCAAACCTCACCAACTCATTGAATTTCACATCATACTCTAACACCGTCATCGTTCCCTGCTTTAGTTTTAAAAACTGCACTTCTAGCTGACTCTTCAAACTCTCTGGGAAATAGGTCTCGAAGAACATCTCCTTGAACCTATCCCAAGCCATAACCCCTGGTCCTCCTTGAGTTTTATTGGCCTACCACTAATAACTAGCCTCTGCTTTCAACATGAATGTTGCAAAAGCAGTTTTCTGATCTTCCCCTACTCCTGCAACATCGAACACTTTCTCTATCTCCATGACCCAGGTCTGTGCCTCAATCGGGTTCATGGACCCACTGAATTCTGGTGGTCCAACCGCCTTGAAGTCCTTAAACTTGTAGCTTGATTTTGTGGTTGATTTTGTAGTGCACCTATCAGTAATGTCACTAGCTGCTGGACAGGGTTAGCTTCAACATTATCGTTGTTGGTTCCTTTAGTGGTTCTCTATCGGGGTGGTTGACGTCTTAGAGGCATTTTCTGTTAGAAATACACCAATTAGATTATTACTCAACTCTTTTTAAGTAATTTCTACTTAACTTGCCCCCATAAAAGTAATCACCACATAACACATAACACTTTGGATAAAAGAAGATAATAACTTTTATTCATACTTAATTCTTTGAAAACATCATAACAATAGCATCACTGCTATTTACATTATTTTTCTGAACTACTAATGTTTCAGGACATCATCATTATATCCCATAGGTTACATAACACTTGGGATTTACATATTATTTATCATAACATAAATCATAAATCAAGTACAATTCCTACGATGTCCTATTAAGATACTGCAAAGCCTTATGACGCTCTTCTTCCATAATTCGGAACATGGTTCAACGATCTAGTATGTACGATGTAACATTCCAGAATTTTAATTGTTATATTAAATATTTGTTGAATTAGATAAATATTTAATGGATGTGTTTATGGTTGAATTTGTAATTGTTCAAATTTGATTCGATTTGGTTAATTATTTGTTAAATAAATAATTAAGGAAATTAATTATTTTATTCTAATTTAATTTAATTATTAAGTTGGAAAGTATTGATTAATTGAATTATTATCCTTTTATTTGAATTTGTAATTCTAATTTTGTGGTATTGATTTATGTGTTGTAATAATTTAATAAAAGGTGGCAAATAACCTTTTACAAAGGAGTTATTAAAATAACTTAAAGGAGTTTTAATTCAGTTTTGCCAAACAAGGCCTATTGCTTATTAAGTCTTTATTCTAATTGTGTTTTACCAAACAAGGCATAACGGTTAATTGATTATTTTTTTTAGTGGTTGGCCAAACAAGCCTTATGGCTTTTAATTTTCAAATAAACATAACTGATATCAGTTAAGTTAGTATTGTATTATATATTTAATATTATTATTATTATTATTATTATTATTATTATTATCATACGTTAGATATCTAGTACGCTAGATAGAGTTAGGAAGAAAAGAAAGACTCAGAGGAAGAAGAAGAAGAGAGAAAGAAAGGCTAGAGAATTTGAGAAAAGAATTGGGGAAAAGAAGTTTGATAATCAAAAGGGATTGCCATCATCTTCTACAATCAAGGTATTCAACTACTTTTTTTTTTTAAGTTTTAAAGTTCTATTTTTCTCTTCTCCTATTTCTTTGTAAAATTCTTGTGATAGGGTAAATTGTTGATTTTATGGGTATTCATATGATTAACTAGTGTTGTAAAGTTATTTTCATATGTTTTATATGATTATAATCAATGAATTGTTGTTATGTATGTAGTTTGTGAAGAAAACCTTTTTATATAGAGTTTATGTGAATGAATATGGGTTAATTTAAAATAGAAATTATGGGTTGTTTAGTTGTTTTATTGATAAATTGGCTATTCAATTTGTTAGAGTATGTATATACTTTGATAAAATGCTTTAAATTAACTATTTTGGTTGAAAAACAAAATCACAGTATTGATTTTCATCAAAAATATCAAAAAAATGAATTTTTATAAAAAATAGTGAAATTGGATGTTTTAAACTTGTTGTTTATGTTGTTGTATGGATAGAAACATGTTAGGAATTCTGGAATTATGTTTACATGAAGTCTTTGTATGAATTATATGTGAATTAGACTGTTAGAAACAAACTTGTAGGCCAAAATTGACTTTGTTCATATGATTTTTGTAACTGTTTGCCGAAGTCTGCAGAGTGTAGCAGTAGCAGGCAACTTAGATATAAATCGTGAAAAAATGCTTCATGAAAGTTAGCAGAATGGTCTGACAGGGTACTTTTTGTACTCGAATTTTTAAGGAATAGTTATGTGATGATAGTAGGACTGTAAAATGTTAATTTTAGTACTTCTATACTATGAATAAGTATATTATTAACAATTAACTTGTGTTATAACTTGATTATATGATTAAATAATCAAACCTATATGATGAATGTAGTTAGTTAAATTTATAAAGTAGTAGTGACTAACTATGTCATGCTGACATATATATATATATATGTACATATAGGGTATTGTGATCCAAATTGATTCGGTTTAGCCTATGAGCAAGACAAGTTTTCTAATTCTTTATCTTGTTGAACTATTTATAGTTTCAATTCGATTACCTTATAAATGATGCAAGCTTTCTAAACTTTGTTTTTGATATTGAATAAGTTATTCTTGTATTTAACTTGTTGTTTAGCATGCCCGAATATATTTGAATAGTTTATCATTCATATTGCTATCCATGCTTAGTACTCAATTCTAATTAACCTTGACTTAATATTGTTCACGCAAGGCATGTTATAGTTATTCAAAGTATATGCTATTAGATTATTCCTAAAGCATGATTTTGGTTTACCATGTTAATTCAATTACAATTATTTTATAGTATGATGTTATTGGTTTTATTCAACTAATCCTTAGTTGATGTTCATTGAATTCTAAATTACCCTAAAATGTATCCAAACCAAACTCACTTTGGTACGGACTTGTACTCTAAATACTGAGATGAACAACACTATTATTAGGGGTAACTTACGCTTAGCGTTGAAATGTTTATGCACAATACATTGTACGAAGGGCTGATCCCCCTAAGTACGAGGAGTCCCTATAGTCTTATGATTGTTAAATTTTAAGTTGAAACATTACTTATAACTATGGACATAGTTCGTGGTCTTAGGACCCTCAGTTATATACTTCAGAATGTTGACAAATCATATTGTTTAAAATCCTATTGAGTCTCTTACCTAACATTTGTTGTAAAAGTTTGTCATTCATTATTATTTCAAGTGAGCTTTGTTTGCTCACTCTTGCTTATATAACTATTACAATTAAGGATGAGAAGGCTGATGTACCTAACACCAGTAAGGGAAAAGGAAAGATGAACAAGTTTTGAAGACTTGTAATATGATAGTTTATTATCAGTTTTTGATTGAATGGTTGTAATAAAGATTATTTATTTTCCGCATTTGAATGATTGTGTTTAAAGGTTAGACAACCTGGGAGATTTTATTATGTAACCCTTTAATGGGGGAGGTTTTATTTATCCAGTTTTATTGTGATTGGGTAGTTAGATATGAATGTTTGATTAAGTGAACACCAAATCCTGTGGGAATGAAGAAGTACCGGGGTTTGGGGGTGTCACATACGAGGGTAGCGTCTCGAACTAAATTGGGTAACCTATGACCCGATCCTGAGCTTTATTGATCGTAATGTTGAACACGTTATCCATTTCCTGCATCTTCATTCTCTTTTCTTGTCGTCGCCTCTCGCTTTATTTCTACCGTTGATTAGCTTCCTCAGACGCGTCTTGGCTCTTGCCCTTTTGCGCATTCTTCTCTCAACTTTCTCTTTAACTCGCAATCTCTCGCTCTCATTTGCTCGTTCTCTTCTTGATGTGAACCGACTTTTCTTCAACATTGTTCACCGTTCTTCTCGATCCCGGATCTCATCATCCTTACGTGCCATTGAGGTCTGTTGTTCAGCTACTATCTCTTGCAATTCCTCAACAGTATCTTGAAGTTCCACGTTGTGGTCATGCACCTCATCTTATATATGGCCAGCTATCGAGTTAAGTGGAATCCTTTCCTCCTCGTCCTCTTCATCCAAATCCTCATGGCGACTCAAGGAATCTTCCTCATCCGCTCTCTATCTCATCATCCTCATCAGTACTCTCTCACCTTTCAGCTCTTTGTGACCAACGGAGGCGTTTCCGTGGCGATAATTGTTCCCAAACTACGAATATCTCGAGGCTCCTCTTCCCTAGCTTGACTGGATCCTCCTATATTAGACATCCTGTCAACCAAAGTTTAAGTTTTAATTACTAATCATTACTACTCGACGCTCACGAGCACATAAGTTGTAAACACATAGGCACATAAGTGTTTTATTACTTCTTCCTTAAAACTCGATAAGAGTTTATCATCACTATCTTTTCGAAGGTTACTTCCTAAGGCTTTTCCCCACCTAAGGTTCATAACCTAAGGCTCTGATACCAACTTGTGACACCCCCAAACCCAGGTACTTCATTCCCACAAGATTTGGTGTTCACTTAATCAAACATTCATATCTAACTACCCAATCATAATCAAATTGAATAATGAAAAACCTTTCCCATTAAAGGGTTACACAATAAAAATCTCCCAGGTTGTCTAACCTTTGAATACAATCATTCAAATGTGGAATTAAAATTATTACATAACACCATTATTAAGAAGTCTAAGATCATCACAATAATAAAAGTACAAATCAGCATCACTTGTACAATTTTCCCTTTCCTTTGCTAGTTGAAGGTTCATCCACCTTCTCCACTTTAGCTGCAATGAGTTTATAAATATGCATGAGTGAGCAAAATAATTGTTCACTGGATAAAATAATGAATCAACAAAAGAATAACAATAACAACCGCCAATGAATAGGCTCATCAAAACTAGATAGTACTCTAACAATGATAATCAGGAACTGAAATCCAAAGTATGGAATAAACATAACTGAGGGTTATAAGACCATGAACTATGTCCACAGTTGCGAGTAATCTTTCAACTCCAACTTTAACAGTCATAAAACTATAAGGACTCCTCGTACTTAGGGGGATCACCCCTTCGTACCATGTATTGTGCACAAACATTTAACGCTACGCGTAAGTTATCCCCTAATAATAGGGTTGTTCATGTCAGTATTTAGAGTACAAGTCCGCACCAAAGAGAGTTTGGTTTGGATAAGCTTTCAAGGGTAATTTGAAGTTCAACGATCATCAACTAGAGGACTAGTTGAATTAATACTAATAACATCATACTATAGAATACTCGTAAATGAATCGTCATGGTAAATTAAAATCATGCTTTAGAAATAATCTAATAGCATACAACTTGAATAACTATAACACACCTTGCTTGAACAATGTTAAGCCAAGGTTATTTAAAATCGAATACTAAGCATGCGTAGCAATTTGAACGATAAAAGCGTTTCAACATTAGTATGTATAATTTGCATGCTAAACAACAAGTTAAATACAAGAATAACTTGCTCAATAAAAATAAAGTTCAGAAATCTTGCACCATTATATTGGAATCGAATTGGAAACAATAATTGCTTCAATAAGAAAATAGATTAGAGAACTTGCCTTGCTCATGGGCTAAACCGAACAATTCAAATCACAATATCTTATAAACATATGTCATCATGACATAATTAGTCATTACCACCTTACAAACATAACTAAGTACGTTCATCATGTAAAAATTAGATTTTTACTCACATAATCAAGTTACAAAACAATTTAATTGTTAATAACAAGCTCATTCATAGTATAGAAATACTGAAATCAACATTTTACAGTCCTACTATTATCACATAACAATTCCTTCAAATTTCGAGTACAAAAAGTACATTGTCAAAGTTATTCTCGCTAACTTCATGTTGTACGGCTACGCCACAATTTATCTTGTAAAGTGCGGTCATTGCTATGATGATAATATTTGCAGTGAGAGTTAAGCTACGGTTGCCGCTTACTATGCATATGACAATTGAATCATTGGTCATACATGACTGGTTAAATCATAGCTTCGATCGACAAACTTGGCAGACAATATGAACAAAAACCAATTTTGGCCTACAAGTTCCTTTCTAACAGCCTAATTAGCATGTAATTCCTATAGGGACTTCACATAAACATTGTTCAAAGATTGTAAACATGTTTCTACTCATAAAACAATATAAACAACTAATTTAAATCATACAATTTCACTATTTTTGATAAAAACTCCCTTTTTATGTTTTTAATGAAAATAAACAATGTGATTTTGTTTTCCAACCAAAATAGTTAATTCAAAGCACTTTATCAATGTTTATACATACTCTACCACATTCAATAATCAATTTATCAACAAAACAACTAATTAACCCTTAATTTCTACCTGAAACCAAACAATATATATTCACAAAAACTCTCTGTAAAAATATTTTTCTTCACAAATTACATACATATCATCAATTCATTGACAATAACTTAAGAAAATAGTTTTAACATCATTCGTATATCATATTAAGCCACATAACAACAACAATTTATCCTTACACAAGGATTCTACAGAGAATTAGGGAAGAGAAAAACTAAACTTATGCCTAAAAACCAAGAGCCATAAGGCTTGTTTGGCTAACCACTAAAAAAATAATCAATTAATCCTTATGCCTTGTTTGGTAAAACACAATTAGATTAAAGACTTAATAGGCATTAGGCCTTGTTTGGCAAAACTGAATTAAAACTCCTTTAAGTTATTTTAATAACTACTTATAAAAGATTATTTGTCATACTTTTATAAAGTTCAATTAATTCTAATAACAATTTATTAAATTACTTCATCACATAAATCAATACCACAAAATTATAATTTTCTATATAATTATAACTTTATTTAATCAACTAACACATCCTTTTAAGTACAAATACAAATAAAAAGAATAACAATTCAATTAATCAAAACTCTCTAACTTAATAATTAAATTAAATTAGCATAAAATAATTAATTTCCTTAATTATTTATTTAACAAATAGTAAACCAAATTGAATCAAATTTGAACAATTATTTATTCAACAATAAACACATCCATTAAATACCTAAATAATTCAATAAATATTTAATATAACAATTAAAAATTCGGAATGTTACAAGAGACAAATGAAATTTTCTCGCTTTTTATTATTAACATGCGGGAGGACATATTAAATCTTTGGACATAACCCTAGAAGACAGCTCACATCCATTCCGGATACTACCGGAAGTTCAGTTTTAACCTCGGACCACACACCGGGAGTATCGGTCTCAACCCCGGAACACACACCGGGAACATCATTTCCAACCTCGGAGATAACCCCGAGTTTCAAATGCATGCGATTAGCTTCAATCAGACCTCCCACCAAGGCACTCAAACCTCAGACCCAGAGCTAACACCGGGCAGACAGGCATTCTCACAGATGACCTTGTGGCATTCAACACATGTAGCAGTCCAATCTCAGATGTAACCCTGAGCAACGTCTGCTTTCAACTCAAACCGGCGATAACCCTGGTGAGGAGTCATACATCATCTTGCTACCTCAACACCTGCGCATCATCTCAACACTTCATACATACATACATACATACAACAATGTCCTATAAGAACCAAGGAGTTCCAATCCCGAGTGACTATTACGCGTGGCAGCACACCGGATAGAATTAGAAGCTTAAAGACCATGGGCATGGTCCCCTCTTCCTGACTTCGTACAACCTCTAATCCATGTCATTGCGTAACTCTCGACACAAGCAGTCCGAAGAAGGTCGTATATACCTCTTTCGGATGCTTGAATTGAAGTTCTGCAAGTTCGACTAGACATTACAAAGGCACGAAAGTACACGACTTTTAGATGATGACACAGAACCGGGGGCACCTGGGCGGCCAGCAGTGCATCTGCTGGCCGTCGCAGTGTATTCTTGCAGTACCGTAGAGTAGTGTCATGCGGCCCCCTCTATAAATAGAGGGCTTGGGGTAGCCATTTTGAAAAAAGGGAAAAGGCAAGGAAGCCCTGTCCAATTTGCTTTGTATACACCCATATTGAGTGCTTGCTCTTTTTAAACACCTGTTAGCTCACACATAACTATACATTTACCGGCGGGAGCTGAGTGTTTATCCATATAGAGTCATAGAAGTCTGTATTGACAGCCCACTATAAGCCTTCTTACACTCTATAAAGCCTTTCTCTTCATCTTTGCACACTATTATTCTACACATCGAGAGTGGTGTGTATGTGCATAATGCTTGGGACTTCTATCCGTGGTTTTCATTTCTATCTATATATATATACTTATATATGTATATATTTATATATGGACTAACATTATCGAGTTATGCCTCGATTGAGCCTAGACTTATGTTTGGAGCGTTTATTTGCTTATATATATGTGTGTGTGTATATATAATTGTATATATATATATCTCGATGAGCCCGGATTTTTTACATGAGCGCTATATATATATATATATATATATATATATATATATAATAATTATTTCGGACATATCCGATGAGCCCGGATTTTATATATCCCGTATGCTTATATATATATATATATATATATATATATATATATATATTTACATTTTGTCAGTTCGGAGTTTACTTCGTGACCTTTTACAAACTTTTATTTACATTTCGTCCTCCGGCCCGGAGTTTACTTGTGTGGCGGTTGATCGCTTTTATGACTTTATTTATATTTTGTCCCATTTGGAGTTTACTTCGTGTGGCGGTTGATAGCATTTATCGCTTTATTTACATTTTCGATCCCCATGGAGTTGCTTCGTGGTGGTTGGTTGATTGATGGTTGATATATATTTATATATATATATATATATATATATATATATATATATATATATATATATATATATATTATATATATATAAATCGCTTATTGCTTTCCATATAAACTGCAGATCATGTGAGCTAGGAATCATGTGATCACAGATTTTACCATCAATCTAGATTCTGGTTCCATGATGGACTTTTTTTTCAACTGTAAGCAACTTTGTACATTATTTACAAAGGTACGAATTTCCTCGATGGCTATCATGCCCATGAGGAGTTCTAAGATCGCTCAGATATTATTTTCTCAAAGATGCCTCGATCTCAAAAAAAAAAAAGCAACAAGTTTAACATTTTAATAATAAAATGGAAGTATGAAAAGGTCTCAATTTCTATTGAGCATGTGGTTTGAAAAACCTCTTTTATAAAACTTCATTGCTATATCTTGCTTAAAACCTGAAATTTTCTATAAATTCAAACCTTGTGTATATAGGTGCTAACGAGGCCTCGCACTACTTTCAAATAATTGCACATTGATCCACACACACACACACACACATTCATATAATAATTTCTTTGAAAAGTGGTGGTCACCGTGGCAACACGGATGTCTGGGGTGCCTAACACCTTCCTCCGCATAATCAAGCCCCCAACCCAAATGAATCTCGATTTCACAGATCTGTTTTAAAAGTTGTCACATCACTCGGGTCAATGTGAAAACCTTTTTTGGTTGCGTTGGTGCAACCAGTTTAAAAACACCAATGGCGACTCTTAAAGTCAAATCGTCGACATTACACATATCAGACCTTTTTCACTTGTTTTTTCAAACAAATCTCACATTAACATGAGAACACTAAAGAACAAGTAACGAAAAGGGACATCTAAAAATCCCGACATCGATGTGTGGCGACTCGCTGGGACTCCAAAGAAGAGGGCTTAAGCCGCTATTACAAGCTTTTCAAAACTGTTATATGCTTGTGTGTGAATGTTGCATTTACTTTTATGATGAATGTGTATGAATGCATTTTACTTTACTGCACTGCAAAATATCTATCTGTGATATTAGTGCTTCGCACATGTCATCATTTTGCATAAACGGTGAGACACGTTGTATGTGAATGTATGTTGTGTGGTTCCTCCACCAAGAGGCTATCCTGTCGGTGTTTGATTACTGGACTCGTAGGAAGACTAATTCCAACGAGGCTCGGGAAAGGCACCACCCAGATTCGCTCCAGTTGAAAGACCGTATTAACTTCCCGTCAAGTAGATTACGATGATCTGGGAACCTTCATGCTAAAAAGCCGTGAGAGTAACCCTAAGATAGGTCAACCTCTGATAAACCAAACGCGGAGGAAAGTCTTTTCATGCTTTCCATTTTCAATTACTTGTAAAATCATTTACTTGTAATTTTATTCCATGCTCATCTTTATGTAATGGAAAATATAAAGAATATCTGCGCATACATGACATGTTATCAATTAACAACCATTTTTGCAGGACCATATTCCTAAAACGGGTACATCATAATAACATTTACATTATCCCTAAGACTAAACTTCATAAGTTTTTTGTAGGGAAGCAATTGGGCCTGTTACCCGCTCAAAATCCAAAAAGGCCACGAGCCTACAACCAATCATGTCTTCTTCTAACCAGTCTAATATTGTTTCCCAAGAAGAATTTGACGGATTGAGTAAACAAATTTTGGATTTGGCTGTTCTGCTGAATGAATTGCATCAATCTGCTCAGGGTACGAAGATGTCTACACATACAGAATCCTCTTCACAAGGAGGAGCTCAAGGTTTGGAAAAAATAATTCCAGAACCTCATTTGGATATAACCAACAAAGACCCTGAAAACACCCATCTCAAAAGGAGATCCAGAAAGCGGTGACATCAGGAAGAAGGTCCTCCAAATGGAGGAAACTATCCGTGTTCTCAAAGGGATTTGAACACATGGAAGTGTTTCATATGCTGACCTTTGCATATTTCCTAGGGTTCATTATCCAAAGAAATTCAAAACCCCTGATTTTGAAAAGTATGACGGATTAGAGGATCCTTATACACATTTGAAAGTGTTCATTGGAGAACTTGGATCTTATGCAAAAAATGAGAAGCTCAGAATGCAGCTGTTCTAGAAGAGTCTGACTGGAGAAGCCCGTTCATGGTATACCAGATTAGACAACTCAAAGATCCATAGCTGGGAAGAGCTAGCTCACGCCTTCCTCACTCAATACAGTTTTCAATCTCAGATGGATCCTGATTGGTATCAAATTACCAAGGTTAAGAAACAATCTAATGAGTCATTCAGAGAGTATGCTCAAAGGTGGAGGCGCCTTGCTGCTCAAGTTATTCCTTCCATGATAGAATCAGAAATGGTCATAACTTTCATAGATATACAGGAAGCTCCTTTCTATGAGAGATTTTTAGCCGGTATTGGCAAACCATTCTCTGAAATGATCAAACACGGAAAAATGGCTGAGATGGGATTGAAATCTGGTAAGATTCAAGACCTAACCACTCTTAAAGCAATTCTTTGAGCACATCCAATCCGGATCTTATGGAAAAACCCCTGAGGGTCCATAAAAAGAAAGAGGAGGATGTTTCCTCGATACTACAAGGACGTAAAGGCAATCAGAACATGCCTATACAGAGGAAAAACTACTCCCCTTTTCAAGCACAGTCTTCAAACCCTCCATTGCCTAAAAGTGGAGAAGTAAAGCACCCTCGAACGTTCACACCCTTAAGGGTCTCGCTCGAGAATATTCTTGCTCTTCTAACTACTCAGAAGAAAATCACACGTCTTCTTCCACCAGCCAACCCTAATGGGAGGGGTTTTAATGCTACTCGGAAGTGTACTTATCATGCCAGAGCACCTGGACATGATACTCAAGATTGTTGGGCCTTGAAAAACAGATCCAAGATTAAATAGACAACAGTGAGATCGTGGTCACCAAACCAGATCAACCTGATGTGCAAGACAACCCTCTTCCTCAACACAAAGAAGAAGAGGTCAACATGATCAGTTGGAGCACTGGACAGAGTTCCAATTTTAACGGTGAATCATCCTAGACCATCAAAGATGGTGTTGACAGATAGGATTATGCAAAGTTCCAGTTTACTATGGAATGAAAGATGAAAGCTATTTGCAAACAAATTGAGCAATTGGCAGAACTGGTGACCCACCAACATCAAGTCACACGCCAATTAATCAGACATGAGCATGCCTATCTCCTTCCTTTTGTTATGAATGCTCCACCATCACCTTCAGAAAGCGAAGCTATGGAGGATAAGGTTGCAAAGAGAGCAAATGCTAAAGCCCATTGGGATTTTGCCAATTAAAGGGAGTTTACCTATTTGGGCCAACCTATGGAGGAAATATTTCAAATGTTGAACAATGAACGAAGAATTACATCCCTTCTACCTCTAATCAATCCCCGTTCAGGACGGTTTAACTCTGATGGAGTGTGTCAGTATCATTCCTATTCTCGCGGTCACATCATAGACGAATGCTGGGCACTCCGCCATCTCATTCAAAATCTTATTGATAGCGGTGTCCTGCAAATGGCAGACGATGACACTGTGCAACTTAAGGGTGGGAGTACATGTCCTACCAAATGGAAGGGATCAGTAGCAGTTATATCCGCTGAGGATGATGAGACTGTCAAAGCATTTTCCATACAAACAATTCAACTCAAAGGAGCTGACAATCCTTTGAAAGTGGCTGCACCAGAGATAATTTCTTTACTTTTCAGACCACAATATCCTGTTGTCAGCTTACACAAAGTTCCATGGAATTATGGACAAGCTGAAGGATCTACGTCTCATACTACTGCTACAGTGGTGAAGGAAAATCCACTGTATCTTCCTCAGAGGGTGATGAAGCCTGCCATCAACGCAAAGGGGAAGATTCCTATGGAGAAGATTGAAAAATTCCTCCGCACTATGGGCCATAATGAAGCCAAGGTGGTTTTAAACTTAAGAGAAGCTCCATATTAGATATCAATACTAGACTTGGTTTTCTCTTCTGAGGATCATCGGAAGATTTTATTTAAGGTTTTGGAAGAAGCCTACTTACCGAAATCAGTGGATGTGGAAAAATTTCAAAATATGGTTGATCACATTTTCAACAACAATGTGATATCCTTCACTGATGACGACATACCTCCCGAAGGGACCGGTCATTGCAAGCCATTGCACATTATAGTTTTGTCTTTTGGGTATATGCTAGCTGGAGTTTTGATAGATGGAGGTTCGTCTCTGAATATTTGTCCTTATGCCACTTTGGTGAAGATGAATGTCAATCTTAAACGGATCCAAAGAAGCCATACTGTTATCAAAGCTTTTAATGGATCCCGATGAAATTCTGTCGGAAAGATTGAGCTACCAATTGAGATTGGTCCAAATACATTCCATGTATCCTTCCACATCCTTAGGATAGACTCAGGATACAACCTGCTATTGTGGAGACCATGGATACACATGACTGGAGCTGTTCCCTCCACACTACATCAACAACTCAAATACATTATTAACAACAGTCTAGTCATTGTTAACGCTGAGTCGGAATGTCCTGAACAAGGAGATCTGCTAATCATCATCTTCAACTCAGAAGTTGAGCCGACCAGTTTTCATACCTTGGAAGTGAGTAACACTCAATACCATCCTATTGGAGCACCACTTCCCGCACTCCAAGATTTTCGCTGAGGTTACGGCCTACCACTCAAGAAATGATGTCATTGGGTCATCAGCCTGGACAAGGGCTTAGTAAAGATAAACAGGGTATTAAGCACCCTATTCAAGTGTCCAGTCAAATTGGAACAACTGGACTAGGCTATTCTGCCAGTTCCAGTCATAGGAATCCTCATAAGCATAAACAGGTTCCTCAAGCTTCCACCACACAACGATTTCTACCATCTGCACCGCATGAGCTGATACAGTCACCAGTAAAGGTGCCAGCTCATGTTATGACCATGCTGTTTCCCAAACCAGTACCATTCAAAGCAAAAGAGGTGCTGATTCCTGATCCCGAAGTGGAAGAAAAGAAGTAAAAATGTAAACATGACATCGCCTTGATGATGTCAGGCATACGCATCATTGTCCATGATGAACATACAAACAGACATACCCCAGCAGCGATGATTGCCCAGATGTCATGGTTATCATTCGGGAGAAGGAGGACAATGACAATCCCTCCATCACTGCAAATTCATCAGACTTTGCCTCGATAATTGGAGCAAAGACTCCATGCATTGGTCGACGAGGGTAAAATGGGCAAAAAAATCCTCCGCCTCAGTAGATAACTTTAATTGCTTACTTTTTCTATATAGTATTAGCAAAGTTATTTTATCAAGACATGCTAACACTTTTGTATGATTAAACAGTTTCATATATTAAATGAAAGCATCTTTTGATTTTCAGACTCAATTTAGATGTGCCTCATTTTTGCCGATGAGGTGCCTTCTCTCCACAAGGAATTTGTAACTTTGATGCAAAGTTGGACTTAGACTTGATGGACATACAAGAGGACATTGAGACACCTCAGGAGATTAAGGAATGGGTCATATATAAGCCTAAACCCAACCTTAACCAAACCACTTATTTCAATCTTGGAACCTTAGAAAACCTTAAGCTAATCCAGATTGGTTCAGACCTTACCCCAAACCAACGGAATGACATAGTTGCACTATTAACCCAATTCCAGGATGTGTTTGCATGGTCTCATGAAGACATGGTGGGTTTGTCCACATACATTGTTCTTCATCGCCTTCCCATTAAAGAAGGATTCAAGCCAAGTTAAGTGTAAGCTCAAAGCGATTGAAAACCCGAGTGGAGTTTAAAAGTTAAAGAAGAAATTGTGAAACAATTTCAAGCTGGCATTATCATGGTGTCTACATATCTGGAGTGGATATCTAATATTGTTCCCGTGCCTAAACTTGGAGGAAAGGTGCGAGTTTGCGTGGATTACCAGGATTTGAACAAAGCTTACCTTAAAGATAGCTTTCCCATGCCCTTTATCCATATTCTCATTGACAATACTGCTTCAATACGGTATGTACTCCTTCATGGATTGCTTCTGTAGGTACCATCGATTATGGTCACTGAGGAAGATCGTGAGAAAACCGCTTTCATCGCCTTGGGGAACCTTTTTACTCTGAGAGACGGTTGTCATTCGGCCTCATCAATTCCGGGGAAACCTACCAGCGAGCTATGATGGCTCTTTTCCACGATTTAATGCATAAAGAAATAGAGATCTATGTGGATGAAATCATTGTCAAGTCCCGAAAGGAAGAAGACTACTTAGACCATCTCAGAAAGCTTTTCAACAGGTTGCGTAAGTACAAATTGAAGTTGAATCCAGCCAATTGCGCCTTTGGTGTCAAATCAGGCAAGTTGTTAGGTTTCCTAGTAAGCCACAAAGGGATTGAACTGGATTCTACCAAAATCCAGGCCATCAAAGAAATGCCCATTCCTCAGATAGAGAAGGAAATACGGGGATTTTGGAGAAGAATCAACTTCATTAGCAGGTTTATTTCTCAACTCACAGCAATCCGTGAGCCCATCTTCAAGCTGTTAAGGAAGAACTCCTCCATGAAATGGAATAATGAGTGTCAGGAAGCCTTCCTTACCATTAAAGAGCAGCTGGTTAACGCTCCTATTTTGGTACCACCCAGGGATGATGTTCCCCTGTTCATGTACCTATCCATTAATGACAATGCCATGGGCTGCATGCTGGGGCAAAAAGATGATAGAGGCCAAGAACGAAAGCTATCTATTACCTCAGCAAAAGATTTAGAAATAGTGAACACAAGTATACTCTGATTGAGAAGACTTGTTGTGCTTTAGCAGGGGCTTCCATGAGGTTACAACATTACCTCCATGGGCACACAATCCATCTCATATTCCGCGTGGATCCTCTCAAGTATGTGTTTAGTAAGTCCATACTGAATTATCGGCTGTCCAGATGGCAGTTGATCCTACAGCAATTTGACATCGTCTACGTGACGCAAAAGTCTGTCAAAGGTCAAGGAATTGCGGATCAATCGCGCCGCGACCGCATAGGGATTACAAACCCTTAGAAACATACTTCCCCGATGAAGGGGTAATGACAGTTAAGCAATATCATCAGTGTACAATACATGCCATACATGGAAAATGTATTTTGATGGAGTCATAACACGTAAGGCTTCGAAGTTGGAGCAATTTTAATATCGACATGGGGGAAGCGATATCCGTCGCGTCAAATTGCGGTTTGTCAAAGACCAACAACACAAATTTGATATGAAGGTCGATCATGGGGCTAAAACTTGCCCGTTCAATGGGCATCAGGCAGTTAACTGTCTTTGGGGATTCCGAATTGGTAATCAAATAATCCACATGAATCTATCAAACCAAAGAATTATATTTGTTGCCTTACCATCGGCAAGTTTTACAGATGGCTTTGGAGTTTGAAGAAATCTCTTTTCTACACATTCCTCGTAATAGGAATGATTTTGCGGATGCACTAACTACGTTGGCCTCCTTGATTCACATACCTGACAAGGAAAACATGCCAAACATCACATTTGCTCTACAAAAGGCCCCAGCTTATGGGAACTATGTTGGAGAAGTATCGTATGAGCTACCTCCCATCCACAACCCTTGGTATCAGCATATCAAGGAGTATTTGCTAGATGGATCTACACCCGCTGAGGCGAGCCTAACTAAGAAGAGGCGGATCCATCGACTTGCTATGAAATTCTACCTGAGCGGAGATGCACTCTACAAAAGAGATGTAGGATTAGGTCTCCTCAAATGTCTAGACAAAGACTAAGCTCAGAGGCTCATGGATGAGATCCATGGTGGAGTATGTGGCCCACACATGAGCGGCCCCTTACTTGTCAAGAAAATTCTTAGAACAGGGCACTATTGGCTTACACTCAAAGCTGACTGTGATGATCACGTCAAGAGATGCTATCAATGCCAAATTCATGGGAATGCTATCCACGCCCTTCCAAGGGAACTCCACAATATGAGTTCGCCATGACCCTTCTCAATGTGGGGAATGGACGTGATCGGGCCCATCGAACTCAAAGCCAGTAATGGACATCGATTCATATTCACCATGATTGACTACTTCACCAAATGGGTAGAAGAAGCCTCCTTCCCCAGAGTTACTAAAGAAGTCATCATTGCTTTCATCAGAAATAATGTAGTCTGTCGATATGGACAACCAGAGGTCATTGTATCAGACAATGCTAAGAACCTCAAAAATAAAATAATGGAGGAGTTATGCAATAAATTCCACATCGAACACCTTAACTCCATCATCTATCGTCCAAAGATGAATGGTTCTGTTAAAGCGGCTAATAAAAACATCAAAAAGATCATGCAGAAAATGTCCGCCAATCATAAAGGACGGCCTGACCTCTTGCCTCTGACTTTATTAGCCTACTGTAACTTCAATGCGCATTTCCACCTGGGAAACCCCCACTCATTAGCCTATGGGATGGAAGCAAGGTTCTATAGAGGTGGAAATGGAATCCCTCAGAGTGTTGATGGATGCTCAGTTGGATGAAGACCAATGGGTACAAGACAGGTATCACCAATTGTCTCTAATAGATGAAAGGCTAACCGCGGTTATCTTCCATGGTCAGTTATATCAACAAAGGATCGCGCGATCCTATAATAGAAAAGTCCGGCTACAACAATTCAAACAACATAACTTGGTTTTGAAGAAGATTATTAACAACCAAGATCAATCTAAGGGAAAATTTGCTCCTAACTAGGAAGGCCCGTTTGTTGTCAAGGAGGTATTGACAGGGAGGCGCCTCGCATCTAAGGTACAGAAATGGATGGCGATGAATTTCCACTGACTTATCAACTCGGACACCGTGAAAAAAGATTTATATCTAAAGTTACCATCAAGCAAACATCCGGTATTGATCATCCAATCACCGCCATTCCGGTTTTGAACCCCTCTTTTACAAATTCTTCTGCCCCTCATGTAAACACACATTTCAAACCAGCAGCCTGGTTTCACCTCAGTTTAAACTTTTCATACCTGCAGTTTATCCTGAAGATGTGATTAAACTTTTCATGCCTGTAGTTTATCCCAAGACGGATTAAAATTTTTCACACCGCAGATTTGATCCTCAAGACGGATTAAACTTTTCACGTTCAGTTTGTCCCAAGACATGGGATTAAACTTTTTTCACACCGTAGATAGCCCCATTATGGGATCAAACTTTCTTCTTCTATAATTCCCCGAAGGGCTAACTACGCCGACCGATCTCCCGATACCCGGGAGTACGTAGGCAACCATATTCTATATGGCCCGGTCGCAATAAACAAAAAATAACAAAAATATTTCTACCCTTTCTCTACAAAAACAAAAACAACAAAAGTACTTCTACACCCTTTATTCATCAATAAAGCTTCTACAACCATCTGCCTTTCACATTCAGCGTTGAACCTCCTACACCAGGTTCGAACTATGCAGACTTGATCTCCTCTTCAATAGGAGTACATAGGCAGCCATTTATGGTTCAGTCTAACCCCTACCAGAACAAAAATATTTGTCACATGGTACTGGGATCAATTTTAAATCCATCACATTTCATCGGCTTCAGACCAAGGAGATGGAATTACCCAACCTCTCCTCACAAATAGGAGATTCGGTGACCATCTAAGCTGCGGTTGTGCCTCAAAGAGAAACACCAATCCATAAGAGATGGAATTAACTAGGCTTCTCACAAATAGAAGTACTGGCGACCATCTGTGGTGCGGTCAATCTCAGAGAGGAAAAGCCACACTCCTCTCCACATTTCCATACAGATACTAGTCCCAAGACACCAAAGATAGTAGGGATACATACAGATCAATGATCTGTTCTAAGAGATCCTGCGATGGCTCAATGTCCACATATCAAGGATAAGTTTAGAATGCATCAAGATCACAAGGCCCTGAAGAAATAGGCAAATATCAAGCAAGTATCAAGGTATAACTAAAAGGGAAGTAAATCAAAATATATTTCTCTGCCATATATACTAGTGTTTGATATATACATCGGTTCTGTACATGACAAAATGGCTAAGCTAGTCTGTGCAGGAAAATACAAAGCTATCTACATATCTGTGTGTATGTGGACTATCAAATCTAATATAGCATCCCTCTCTGAAGATGGAGGTAAAGCTGCAAGCTCCTACCCAATGGTATCTACACGAGCTAGCAGATCAGAGGCTAACTGCATGGTGACATGATGCTCATTAATG